>APFE031528946.1:35546-72293 GCA_000404065.3 Pinus taeda | reverse complement strand
TTTTATATACAACATTAAAATGTTTTATTTTAACAATTTTTTTCTATATATGAAGTTGATATTGACATAAATTAGTTAACATAGATCTTCAACTAATTTATTTAAATCTCTTTTAAAATATTTTTGAAAGGTATAAGATTTAAACATCTTACTCATACATTTTTTTTTTTTCTATTCAAATTTTTTTATTATAGCCTACATTATTTTTCTATTTAGAACATCATTTTTCATTTTGTAACACCCTCCTCGCACATCTACCCAATCAACTGGCCAGTCAGGGTAAACATACGACAAGAGGCCACTATGATAAGATTCAACCTCCTTGGTGACTTTAAGGAAATAGAATCAATGGAACATCACACACAGTCATCCAACATCATCCACATAACCTTCAGGAGACAAGTCAGCCACTCAGACTACCTGTCCCTGGGTCCTATTATTGTTTGAGAAACTTAGGGCAGGGTAACGCTACCTAGACACTGCCTAGGCGAGTTAGTCTCTAGGCAAACGCTCCCCAGACACTAGCAAGGTGCTTTATCACGCTTCCCAAATTGGCCTCCATCCAAGCCTTTAAGGACTTCCAAAGCATTTTTCCAACCAAGGCTTCCAGAACTAGTAACTCAACCCACAACTTATACAGGGTTTCCAGAGCATTTTTCCAACCAAGGCTTCCAGGACTAGTAACTCAACCCACCAAGGGCTTCTAGAGCATTTGTCCAACCAGGGCTTTCAGGACTAGTAACTCAACCCAAGTTGTTACAGGGCTTCTAGAGCACTTGTTCAACCAGGGCTTCCAAGACTAATAAATCAACCCAAGCTAAGAAAACATGAGAACCAACCAAAACAAAACAATGAAAGTAAATCCACAATCACCATGGTTATCCAGGAAATGGCAAGGCTAGGCAATCCACTGTCAATCTCGGCCATCCTCCATGCCAATGACAAATCATAACCAAGAAACCGCATGCATGTGTCTTGCATGCCAAAACTAGTGAAGAAATCATACATGCAACTCAATACCTGTAAGCAAATATGATGTAGTTGTTGGTGTCGATGCCTTGTCGCACTTTCCTACTCTTCATTTGCCTTCTTGCTCCAAGAATCCAAGTATGCCACCCCTCCAAGAGTGCTCCAAGAAAAACTAAGTACCCAAGAGTATGAGAGAGAGAGAAAACTGAGAGAACACCAAAACTGAACTGACCAAGTCTTCACTGATTAAGCTTTGCCACTGATCCTCAGAAGCCATTTTATTAATGAGGCCTCTATTTTCTTCCTTCTCCATTATTTTCCTTCAATTTCCTCCTCACATGCAACATGTGACCTTTCACCTTCCTTTTCTCCGAATTTCCATTATTTTCATAAATAAATGTCAATTAATGCCTCATGCCTTTCCAAAACCTTATCCATTGTCTTTGCCAATTTCCTTAGCCATAATAAACTGAATCAACACCCACTAGGATGTTTTCACCCACCATTGAGCTTGGAATACGTGTCCCATTATCTGTGGTATTTATATATTTTTACATGGAATTTTCACCAACATTGTTACAGAATCCTCCCCCTTGGGGGAACACTGTCCTCGATGTTCAATGACACCTATAACCAACATGACTGCTGAAAACAAAACATACTGCCCATGGAGCTTTATAACATAGCTTGTTGCAGTATTTACAATGAAAGACCTGCTCAAAATCAAAACATCATGAAAACATAACAACATACCACATATTGGAGCTTTATAACATAGTTCATTATGGTATTTACAATAACCACATATACATATACACATTTATTCATCCACCAAATAAAATACTATGATACCTACATTCGCAACAAGGGAATCCAGAGGCTCACACCTCCACCTTTAAAGTAATACTAGGATCCACCTCCCTCCCATGAAGTTTAGAATCCACTACAAAGACAAATCTGCATCTGATGTCTAGCGTTGCAATCCTGCACCACTTGTCCTCTCAGTGAACAGTTATCGGCTCATTATTCCAAGGCGCACTCCTAATGTGTATCTGATTCCATCTGGCAATGCTAATGACCAAAACAAATCCATCCCCGGTCTTCCCTTCTCTATTATATTGTCCCTTAGGCAATCTGGTCAACCCCTTCCGTGCAGTCACTCACCTTCCAAGTTCTACTGGCACCCCCATCCCCAGTCTTCCCTTCTCTTCTATACAGTCCCTTGGGAAATCTGGTCAACCCCTTCTGTGCAGTCACTCACCTTCCAAGTTCTGCTGGCAGCCCCATCCCGTGTAGTCCATCCCTTGGCAAGGCTTCCTCGCATCGGAAGATACAAAAAACCAAGGCATATACATGCCCCAACACATCATATCGATCATAGCATGCTCATGGAAATCAATGGACACTATTGGGTACCAGTGTCCCACAATGGCCCTACTCTTGAAGTACTCTATCAACATGCTACTGCATGTTCCAATTTCTTTTGTTGTTGCCAATTCTTTCAGTTGATTTCAACCACCCAACTAGGCATGTTCATGCATTCCTGTACCAAGCATATAACATCCATTAGATTTAAAATAAATTCGCATCATACCTCATTGGTAGCTTGTCATTAAGGTACATTTGCAATCTTGTTTGCTTCCTATCACAACAAGTCAAACTAGCATATTTGATCAAATCAACATGCATAAAAATATAACATTAGGTTAGCTCAAAACATAACCATCAAAATCATAAATCACATGCATGATAAAACTGAAATACAATATCGATACTTGTCCTTCATCGATTCTTACTTATGCCTTTGTTTTTATTTCATACGCACACCAGATTGGTTTCCACACCCGACAAACATCCAGTGCCTTCTGCTCAATCAGGTGCACATATACATAATGTGCATCACACACATATGACCACACATGACATACAACTCTATGCAATACATGCACCTACATCTAACATAAAATGCATACACCTACACGTAGTGTATACAATACAATACATATGCCTACATCCAGTGCATCACATAATACATACACCTACACCTGGCATACAACAAAACACAATACATCTATACTCGATGTACAACTCCACACAATACATGAATGTACATAATGCACATACATAATACCACATTCCCTCAACACAACATGTATGACA
The DNA here is from genome assembly GCA_000404065.3 of Pinus taeda. Classification (NCBI taxonomy): domain Eukaryota; kingdom Viridiplantae; phylum Streptophyta; class Pinopsida; order Pinales; family Pinaceae; genus Pinus; species Pinus taeda. The sequence goes on along the minus strand of APFE031528946.1, from coordinate 69,164 downwards.
TGTACACAATACGACACGTGCACCAGTACCATAAGTACAACAAGTACACAATACCACATGTACACTACACCACCTGCACAACATCACATGCATAATGTGTACACAACACCACATGTACACTACACCACTTGTACAACATGTACACAATACCACTTGTACATAGTACCACATGCAGGACATGTATGTGACACCACATGTACACAACACCACTTGCACACAACGTCACTTGTGCAACATGTACACAACACCACATGCAAACAACATCACTTGTACAATCATGCACATAACACCATATGTACATAGCACCACATGTACAACATGCACATAGCACTGCATATCCAACATGTACCTAGCATCTTTTGTACATCGCACTGCATATCCAAAACACAAAGAGCACCATATGCACACAACACCGCATATCCATCATGCACATAGTACAATATGTACAAAGCACTGTATATCCGACATGTACATAGCACTATATATACCCAACACTAAATATGCAACATTCATAAAACACTATTTATACTAACACCCTGTACATGACATCACATAAACAACATGTACAAACACTATAGATGCAAAACGTTGCATGTGCACAACATCAAAGATGCAACACGTACAACATATGCATAACAGTAGTACCACACATCCCAACCACATGTCTCTGCCAAGCAACCTTACTTCCAGTATCTTACCCATGCTTGTCCCAACATGTTGCAAACCACATTGCTTTCATTTTGTTGATGCATCCCTTAGTATAACATGTCCATAACATAGACATAGTATAATCACATAATATCAACCCATAACCACATGATATTGACCTCATATATTTTTCATGACTACTCCTCCCACTTGATTCCTCATGAACCAAGAACCTCTTCATGTCCTTCTTCTGCATAAGAAATCATTCCTCCACAAGAATGATCCTTGACAACCCTGTCACACAGTAACATAAATACATAGATACAAGGATACATATACATAATCATTAGCATAAAACCATCATGATCCTGTCAGACAACGACATACATATATACATATACATGCATATAAACATTAGCATTAAACCACCATGATCCATGATGACTCTGTCAGACATGACATAGATACATAGATGCATGTATACATATATAAACATCAACATAATCATGATCATAGCATAATTACTAGATAACATAAGGTCTAGGTTATTAGAACTTCCTTATTTGTGCATAGCATGCACAACATTTAGAACAATCATTCCCAACATACCCAAGGCACTTGACGCCTTAGATCTATTTACTTTACCTTTTTGGTTACCTTTCTCATGTATGTACCATCACCATCCATTTATCGCAATGGACCCAACTAGTCCAACCGACAACCATAGTCTTACCTTCCGATGCGCTTACTCATGCACAGAGCTTCATCTAAGTCTTACATCACCTGTCGAGTACCACATAGCTCTCCTCGAGCTACATTAACTTTCCTCTTTCCCAACCAATTCCCCAAACTCAAAACACAAAATGTGAGTCAAGGAACAAACAAGAAGAGGATCATGAAAACCAATGACAACAATACAATGCCACAACCAAAGTGGCAAGGCCTTGCACCAAACATAAGCAAAATTGCAAATCAAGCTCAGAAAATCATGAAAGACCAAAAGCACAAGACTAAAAACAAACACCATGACTCAATCCCCATGGTTCCCAAGGAAAGATCAACCTGAGCCTTCTTCAAAATTTCATGGCAATTTCCTTGCCATGCAATCCCCTGCATCATACTGCCATAAACACATAGCTGTCAATTTATAAGTAAAGATAACAATACACTAGTTACCTCATCTTGTTGTGCCAAGCATGTTGCTTGCAACTGAACACATCCATCCCATCTCTCAAGGGACTCCAATCCTTTAATAGATCCACCTGTAACTAAAGACTAGTTAATATACCTGTCAAGTACATGTTCATGAATATAGAAAGTATCAACATAATGTCAGACATGATTAAGGTTAAGAAGACTTCATGTAGGCAAAGCACACATTCATTTGGAATTAGGGTTTCCAAAGATAGTCGAAGGAATTCTTGCCCAATTCCTTCTTTTACCTTTTTACCTTGTTGCAATCGAGGCTTACTATGCGTTGTCACATCACCCAACTGTTAGTTATATAAGCACATCAATTATTACCTCATCATGCTAATACCAAGCATTTTACATTGCAATTACTCACACATGCCAACCACATGTTCCCAATATCAAGACAATCAAATCTATCAATTTGAAATCAACCTTTACCGAGACTAACCATCATGTCATGATCCATAGTCAACTCACAGTTATTAGGCATAATACTAAAACTATCACCTACTACACGCAAGTTCCTATCAACTGTCTTAACACATATGTATTAGTACCATCATCTTAAAACAATGTCATTTGAACACAATCATATTATGCAATTCATCAAACATTCAACCAACTTGGAACATACCGTGTTAAATAAATCAACTAGGCCCCAAACACTCAAACACCAAATAGACATCATAATCAAACAGCCAAGCGCCAAATATACGACATAAGAAAACTCATACCTTAGTGTACCTCAGGGGAGGTTGTCTTGCCTACACAATCAATCTAGGTTAGCATGATACAACTTCACAACATATCAACTCAAACATAAATCATGATATCCATAGTAATTACTAATTAACATGTTCGCATCATAAGCTCATAAGCATTTGTCATTCATGCATAACAATCACATATGTACGATTAGTCTAGATTAGTATGACACCATATCACAAATATGTTGACTCATACATGAATATCAAAACCATAACCATCTGCATAGGTCAAACCAGGTTAACACAATACATATAACATCAATATCTTCAATGCAATGAGCATAAGCATCATGCATATGACTAATCCAAATTACAACATCAAGATCTCAACGAAATAACCCTAATCATCAATTTAATAGCATATAACAACAATAAGTGATGCATAAACCACAAGTTACAGTCATTCTTAACTACTTGACACGTGCATATGATTAAATTAATCAACTATCATCTATTATGTATGTAACGATAACATCAAAAGAATGTACATAAACCAAATGTATATAACCCTAATGCATATAACAATCCATTAACTTACATACCTGGATGTTGAACATACAACACTTGTATGATGATCTGATCTTACCCCAAAGTCCAATGCTGCAAGCTCATTATGATGATCTGCATCTCGTGCTCTATCTTAGCCAACACATTAGCATCATAACATACCAATAGCACCACGAGGACCTAAATTGCATACCATGACTTCACAAGGCATGTTTAACCTATTATTCATGCATAAATACAACCAAGACCGTACACGCATAACAACTACATATATACATATAACACATGAATGCAAAACCATATACACATCATTCTAGCTAGAGTCCAGTCATCAATTCATGAACACATCAACTACACAAACCCTAAAATCATGCATGACAACAACAACCATATCACGTGCATTTGATAATATGTGGTCACTGACATAGATAACAGTGTATAATCAACCATACACACATGAAGACATACTCCATGACAACACCTTCAACCTTCACATGGCTACATCACTACAACCATGATCAAAACCATGTAAGGGCAACAAGCACATGGACTACAACACAAGAGACACAAATGCAACTGACAAGAATGTATGACTAACACCCAGCCCAAGGAGGGCGCAACCATGCTTTGATACCACTTTGTAACACCCTCCTACCACATCTACCTAAGCAACCGGCCTGTCGGGGAAAACATGCGACAAGAGGCCACTATGATAAGATTCAACCTCCATGGTGACTTTAAGGAAATGGAATCGACAGAACATCACACATAGTCATCCAACATCATCCACATAACCTTAAGCAGGCAAGTCAGCCACTCAAACTGCCTGTCCCTGGGTCCTATTGTTGTTTGATAAACTTAGGGCAGGGTAACACCCCCTAGACATTGCCCAGAGGAGTTAGTATCCATACTAATGCTCCCCAGACACTGGTAAGGTGCTTTATAATGCTTTCCAGACACTGCCCAGGCAAGTTAATCTCTAACTAACGCTCTGTTTTACTAGCATTCTGGGATTTGAGTGACCTTTTCCGGCCCAAAGCCCAGGACACTTCCCATAATGGAATGATCACTTAGAATTGATAAGGATGCAAGGAAACAAGGATGCAAAAGAAATAAGATGAACAAGATCATAACCAGACCCCTACTAGCCATGACAGGCATTTCGTCTAACATATTATTAACATGTAACCTACAAGTGTAAACAATAGAATTAAGCGTAGAGATCTCATACTTATCTAAGAATCTCTATGAACCATTGTTCCCTCATGCCATTTGCTGCATTATCCTCCATTAAGTCATAGATACATTATCCATTCATATACAAGTAAAAACATGCTTTACACATGAAAATTAAGGGAATGGACTTCTCATTAATGAATGCAATGAACCAACTGAATATGGGACTACCACGTTCCACCTGACCATAGAATGGCAAATCTCTCTTCAACCATTCACCCCTGTGCCATATTCCAAGCATGAATGTGGGATCTCATAGAACACATCAATCAAAACTCATCTAGGGCTTCTAGAGACCATCCACCTCAACCCATCAAACAGTGATTCCACCTCACGATCGGGCATCATCAAAAACCATCATCATATTGGTCTCCATCCAAGCCTTCTAGGGCTTCTAGAGCGTTTGTCCAACCAAGTCTTCCAGAACTAGAAACTCAACCCACAACTTATACAGGGCTTCTAGAGAAGTTTTCCAACCAAGGCTTCTAGGACTAGTAACTCAACCCACCAAGGGCTTCCAGAGCGTTTGTCAAACCAAGGCTTCCAGGACTAGTAACTCAACCCAAGCTGTTACAGGGTTTCCAGAGCATTTGTTCAACTAGGGCTTCCAGGACTAATAACTCAACCCAAGCTAAGGAAACATGAGAACCAACCAAAACAAAATAATGAAAGTAAACCCACAATCACCATGATTATCCAGGAAATGGCAAGGCTAGGCAATCCACTGTGAATCCTGGCCATCCTCCATGCCAATGACAGATGATAACCAAGAAACCACATGCATGTGCCTTGCATGCCAAAACTAGTGAAGAAACCATACATACAACTCGGTACCTACAAGTAAATTTGATGTAGTTGCTGATGTCGATGCCTTCTTGCGCTTTCCTACTCTTCCTTTTCCTTCTTGCTCCAAGAATCCAAGTATGCCACACCCTCCAAGAGTGCTCCAAGAAAAACTCTAAGTACGAGAGAGAGAGAATAATGAGAAAGCTCCAAAACTGAACTGACCAAGTCTTCATTGAGTAAGCTTGACCACTAATCCTCATAAGCATTTTTATTAATGAGGCCTCTATGTTCTTCATTTTCCATCATTTTCCTTTAATTTCCTCCTCACATGCAACCTATGACCTTTCACCTTCATTTTCTCCTAATTTCCATTATTTTCATAAATAAATGCCTCATGCATTTCCAAGACCTTAGCCATTGCCTTTGCCAATGTGGAATTTTCACCATGGTTGTTACACATTTTATTTTAAAGGGGCACAAACGGACCCACCGACAAACTTACATATCCCCTCATATTGGGTTGTAGAATAAGCCTCTCTGCTTAATAATTTGTAACTTACATATCCCCTCATATTGGGTTGTAGAATAAGCCTCTCTGCTCAATAATTTGTAATTGACAATGGGTTTGGAAAAAACACAAAAACAAACTATTGTTTTCTTTTATGGAAATGGTATACTATGGAACAAGATAATGGACATAAATTATTTCCTACACAGATATAAAATAGTAGTTTCTTTTTCAGTTGAATTATTTTTGGCACCATTGATTGATATTCTTGGACAGTTAAATGGCGTGCTTTTGTAGTCAATATTGACAATTGGTTATTTGTTGCAAGTATCACATTGTTTCCAAAGATCTGTCTTTGGCTGAAGATGTATGTAAGTGGGCGCTCACATTTAGGGAAAAAATTTAAGATAATTTGCAAAGGCGCTTGAAATTTGTCCAAGCTTGTATCTGTGCGCAACAATCTTGGGCCAAATTTAGCTTATCCCTAATGAAATTGCTATGTATAGGCTAATCTCCAAGGGAACTGTTCTATTTTTGGCATAATTTTTTCCCCTGTGCAAAGGCTAATCTCCAATAGAGTTGCTTGTTTTGGGCATTATTATTTTTGACTAAATTTTGCCCTAAATTTAATAGTGTTAATTACAATTTTATAATTTCACTTATATTATTCATGATTCTTAATTAATTAATCAATCAGCCTCAAATGTAAGCAAGTTAACAATTCCACAAATTGAAAAAATAATCAATTTAATAATAAAATTGTCAAAGCTATTATAATATTATATTTAATTATAAATTATAATTTAATTAAATTAAAATGAGACTCTAGCTATATCATCATTCATTCCTCTTAATAACTAAAAATACATTTATTTTCGGTTATATTATTTAAAAATAAATAAAAATAAAAATAATAAATAATAAATTTTTATTTTAAATTTATATTAAATTTAATATAATTTAATCTAATTTATATTTTTAAATAATTTAAAATCCATTAACATAATATTTTTATATTTATAATTGTTTTACGATATTTTAAATTTATCAATATAATTCGTTTTTCCTACTAGTGCTTTTCTCCAAAGGATTATACATGCCTACGTCTTTCTCTTTAATAGTTACCTTGTTTTCATCAAAGGAACCATCAAAATGGTAGTTTCTTGTTCAAGTGAATTCTTTTTCGTAACATTAATTTAACAATAGCCTTTGCAGTTAATATTGATAATTGGTTATTTGTTGAGGTATCACATTGGAACTTTCCAGAGAGCGAGCTCTTTCTTGTTACCTCTAAACATGGTGTACTTACTTGTTACCTCTAAACATGGTGTACTTACTTTTGAATTTAGAGAATCTATATTTACAAAAAAAAGAGGTTCTTTGATGCAAGAAAGAAATAAATTATTTTTAACATCCACGAGGCTAAAGATAGCTTATGGGACAGCTTGCTCCTTCATCTGCTTGATGTATTCGGCCCTTTTTCTGTGAAGATTCAAAATAAATGCTCTCAGCTTCTCGACCAACCTCTTGCTAAATAGATTATTCCAAGAGCTAGCTGCCAGCATATCTGCATAATTTTCCCTGTTGTCTTTGAATGCCTCACATTCTAAAATGAAATGTTTTTCTATTTCCACTTTTCCAGAAGAACAAAAAATGCATACTCTTTCTTCCCACATTTCCTTTGGCCTCTTCCAACGCCCTGTTTCACAACGTAGTTGATGAGAATTAGTCCTTAACTGAGCAATAAGAATTTTGGCTCTCCAAGAGATATTGGCCTCTATGTATGCCTTTGGTTGATGATTATGAGTGGGATTAAACACTGCTTTTCCATAACAAAAGATTTTATCTCTTTATTGTTTATGAGACACACATTCAAGCAAATACCCCATTTACTAAACCATTTGTCGTTTTGTTGCATCCAAGTTTTTTTTCTCTTGCACAATCTATCATTAAAGACAACCTTAGGCCATCTACCCTCTTCCATTTGCTCAATTTTTTTTAAATACCTTATGGCTCGCACCATGGCAATTGCTTCAATAGGAGCGGTCCCTGTTCCACTTAGCAAGATATCGTAAGGAACTGCAGTTTTAATCTTAAATTTGTTTGTAATCAAATGCTTCTGAATTTTCTCAATTTGTCTCCGTTGCATGTCAGATGCACTGCTAGCCCATAGTTCACAACCATATAGAATTACTGAAATCACTAGAAGCCCAAAAAGTGTTTGAGTGGCGTTCCAGTCCCATAACTCTGCCTTTCTACACCTATTTTGAAAAGCATTATATGCTTTCCAATGCCCCAAAGTTCTTTTTTTTCTACACCCATTCCAGCTTAGATTTTTGTTGAAGTCAATTCCAAGGTATTTGTAGTCCGCAACTTCTTCTAGAATGTTGCCTTCAAAGTAAAACTTATGTTGGTTATGTTTTCTTTTCTTAGAGAAAACCACTACTTTCGTTTTGTTGATATTAACTTGCATCCCCACAGTTGTACAAAAATGCTCAAGGGAGAGTAAGTGCTCTTGCAAACCAAGAGCCGATTTAGCAATAAGAATAAGGTCATCTGCATACAAAAGAAGCTTTATAACAAAATTACCCAAATAGATGCCATCACCCCCTTGTGAATTTAACCACTCCTCGAGCTTGTCTATATATAAACCAAAAAGGGTAGGAGACAGTGGGCAACCTTGCTTGACCCCGATATCGCTTCTAAAACTTTCAGAAGCCTGCTAAAGTTCTAATTTTGACTCTGACCTCCTCATACAGCCTATGCACAGTTTCTCTCAAATGTTTAGGAACCTCAAGTTCGTCCATTATGTGCCAAAGCTTATCCCTAGGAACCGAGTCAAACTTTTTTCGATGATGTGCCTTAAAGTTATACAATGATCAACTGTGGAATGTTTAGGTCTAAAACCTGCTTTCCCTTTAGCACGCTTATCTCTTTCTTCTGCCCACTTGCTAATTTTGTTTTCTAGCATACTTCCAAATAGCTTTGCAAACAAAGGGTTTATCATGATGGTCCTATAATTAGATGGATTATGGACGTCACCGCTCTTGAAAAGAGGTATTGCCAGACTAGTTGTCCAATTTGTGGGGAGCCCTTGTTATATGATGTTGTTGAAGATTTTTTTAATGTGAGATGCAAGAATTTTTTAGCCCCACTTCAAATATTCTGCTTGGAGTTCAGGTAAGTCTTTTGCTTTTCCAACACCCAACTTCTTGATACCCATCTCTACCTCTTGTACCGTGAAGAGTTCAGTATCAGTGTTGACCAAGGGAGGAGGATCAACCTTGGGAACGTGCTCATAGAGTTGTCTTGCATAGTCAAACCATTTAGAAGCTCTAATATTATTTCCAATTTGCATCTTTTTCGGTTGGAGTTCCTTCCAAAATAATTTAGGTTTATTTTTCCCAAGGAATATTAGTTCTTCCCTCCTTAAAGCCATGAAATCGACCTTTTTCTTGCTTAATGATTGCTTGTAAGCTTTGAGCTTTATGTTATTCTTGTTTGACTCTTTCCACATTCTCCTTGCCTTTTTGCATTCCTTGTCAAACCAAGCATTAACCGGAAAGAAATTTGTTTCAGACTTCTTAATTTTTTCTCTTTTGCACTTTGCAAGTGCACATTGAATTAAGTGTGTTAATTCATGATTATGAGTGTTGTGAATTGTAATTTTCTCCTTCCCGAAGAGCCTCTTTAGCGTCAGTTTGAAGGTATTACAATTTTTTGGGGTCAAAAGAATTCTGCACTGTGGGAGGTTTTGTTGGACATGTTGAATTTTTTACTTTAACTATTTCTTTCCAATCCAAGAGAAACATAGATAAATTGGCTTATGGTCTGATTTCAAGTCCCATAAATGATCTCCAATCAAAACTTCCTCCATTTTCTCACACAAATGATGCGAGCAAATTACATAATCTACCACACTTGCTCCATTGTAAGTACTGCAAGTGAAATTACCAGAGTTTGCCCATCTAGTCAAGCCATTACAAATGACTAAATCAAAGGCCCCACAAATAGTAAGCAATTTTTCACCAAAGAGATTGCAGCCCTTGTCCTCTGAAATTCTTTCCCACTGATGATTACTTTATTCTGTAAGCCAAATAGGGTCACAATCATCTTTACAACAAAGAATGCTAGCTTGCTCATTTGCAGTCCTAGCATTGAAATCACCCACTATAAGGACTTCACCTAGCTGCGAATATGTTGCAATATCCGCTTTTAAGGCTGCAAATGGATCTTTGTGATCAAGCCCTCTACCTTTGTAGATTTTTGAAACCTGCGACGCAAAATAGCATGCGGCAATTCTGATGTGGTTTCCATTTTCTGATATTTTAAACCAAACGAATTGCTTATTTGAGTCTTCTTTTTCTACTTGAATGAGACGACCTTATTTCTCCCTTACTAAAACCATGATACCCTCATGCCCTTTTCCATTCCTGGTTGCCTTGTTCCACACTGCCATCTTCCAATATCCTTCAAACAGAGTGTTTTTCACCCTTCATGCTCATGTGTTTCTATGAGGCAAATTATGTCTCTATCTTCTGCAATAGGCCCTAACCCAGGTCCTTGTCTCCATGGGTAACCTCTGCAGTTCCAACAGACTAATCTTAAGGAAACCTGGGTATGACTTGATTGCTATTTATTTTGACGTGCAAGACTCACATTTGAGTCTTTGTCCCTGTTTTCCCATACTGACCTTGCTTTCTGATTTCCTGTTGAAGAGTTTGTTGCATCTTCTTTATTACCATCTTGCTACTCTGTTTTGAAATGAGGTTCAAATCACGCTATTACAGCTTTGCCTTTATAAATCCATGCTCTCTTGCCTTCATCTCTTGCTGCCCTAACCTTTAAAATTTCCTCACTTCTTTCCTCCTGTTGCTTTATAGTTAAATCTTCTTCTAGGAAAAAACGAGAACCCCTCAAGATATGTTTCTTGCTTAGAATGGTGTATTTATCACCCAAGATAGGCATAATGACTTTTATGGGCCTAGCTCTCTCCCCATTAAGCTTACCCACCCTCCATGCTTGGCATATTTGTCCTTGCCATAACAACTTGTCTTTCAAGAAGTCCCTTGCAAGTTCAAAAGTACTTTCATTTTTCCCATATTCTTTCACGTTTAAGAAAGGACGCCATTCATATCTCCTACCTTCACTACCACATGATCAATTGTATTTATTTCTATATCAATCATGTACAATTCCCATACAAAATAAGTTTCTTAAAACTCAGATGTCATTTAGTTGAACTAAATTTCTTCATATAAATTTGAATGAAATATTGCCAAAAACAAAGTTATAGAACATTACAACAAATGAAATAAAATGGTCACCAATAAACACTATTTTAACATAACATTTCACTTACATATATATTTTTTCATGGATCAGCTTACAACCTGTCAGCAATCCAGATTCCAAACAAAGAAACTCACACAGATTTACTTTCCCCTTTTTCCCATATTATTAATGCACGTTTCCTTCTTTTTATCTTAGAAGCCGAGAGTAGCGATCAGCGTAATTGTTACCTAGAAACCAGAGTCAAATAACAAGACAAACCGCAAGGTGCTTCCGTGGCGAGAAAAGAATACAGTATTGTATATAAAAGAGGACATTTAGATAAACAAATGCAGACAAGCAAAAAGAAATTTTGGGAAAGTGCCCTTCAGAATCAATCCCTTACTTGTTTGCGCTGATTAACTTCATGCTACGATATTTCAAATTCTCTCTAACGAGGAGGGAAAGAGCAGCACGGGACTCTGTATATACACCCTGCGAGCTTCAAATTGAAATTCTAAGCCTTTAATCTCAGCATTCAAGTGCCCCATCTCTCTCGTTATCTCTGCTACCTGACATTTTTTTGGGTAGATTAAGCTGAAGGGATTACATCTCACTCGTGAAATCAGCAGAACTTAACCTAAAAGGTTTCGAGGAGAATTTAACTCGCCATCTCCCAATTAGCTAGATACTTAACAAAGTAACTCCACCGATTTAACTAACCATCAAGATTTGCTACTGACCTCGTCTATTATGCCTCAATGCTATTGATTTTGACCTGCCATTGCTGCTTCATTCGAGTACACTTCAAATCTGAACAACAAATTTTTTTAAGGATTTGAAGGCGCAGTTTCTGAGCTTTCACAGGTTTTTCAGGATTCACCATGAGTTACAGTAGCAGATATCGGTACCATTGTCGTAGATGCAATCGTCTGTCAAGAGAATCCATGATTTGCGTCACTTGTGGCGAACAGTCGAGAAGGAACGGTGAGATGGTTAGATTATACCCCCGACCTTGGCAAGTTTTTCCACTTCGCAGGCCCCCGACACAGGTCGAGAGACCAATCCTTCCCACGGTTACGATGAATTCGCGGAACTTTGTTAATAACTCGCACTGCCCTGTCTGCCTGGACCACGTATATCATTCAAACTGCATCATTCCATGGCTGGCTAACCATATTACCTGCCCAGTTTGTCGCCGTCGATTGCCCGGGAGGAAACTACTCCTTTTGCGCGCGGAGGACGTCATCCTTATGTGCAACAATGCCTATATTTGTTGTCGTTGTTACTCGCCCTGATCATGTTCGCATATTGAGTCCAGAAACACCCCTTTAAGCTCTAGTGTGCAAGCAATAACTCGGTGAAAATAATGGAGCAATCTACTCAAATGGTAAATCTTCCTTCCCTGTCAGAATACAGTGCTCTATATTTCATGTGCGACGGTTGGGAATGGTTAAAATTCCAACATGTACGACATTTGAATCCTATTAAAACTTACGACAGAAAATTTGGCCAAATTTTACTTAATTACTAGCACAGACTTGGTATATTCTATATTTTGAAATAGATTTTATAGTGTATTTTATAGTGTAAGGGAAGTTTTTTTTGTTTTGTTTTACGTGGCATAGATTTAACAATTTAAGAATATTTTTCATAGTGCATATAATTTAATAGATGTAATCAAGAATTTTTAAATAGTTTTTCATTTATTACTTTCACTTCAGGTTGGCATTACAAATTATTAATGTTCGCATTACAAATTATTAATGTTGTAAATTGTATTTAAGTATTTTGATGGTTGTTCACTTATCAATAATTTAATTTATGTAATATTACTCATAAATTTATAAGTTTTTTTATTTTTGGAGAAATTTTTTTTGGATAATTTATAAATTATTGATATCACTATTAAACTTAGCATTTATAGATATCTATCACATTAGTTTTTGTATGTTTTATATCACTAGCACTGTAGCTTATTTTTGCCCATGGGCTGTCATTAATGAACCTCTAACTATCTCACCTGATTCTCTGGCATACTACATAGAAAAGAAAAAAAGAAATTATTTTGACGTTCCACGAGGCAAAGATAGCCTATGGATAGATTGCTTCTTATCTGCTTGATGTATTCGACCCTTTTTCTGTGAAGCTTCACAATAAATGCTCCCAGCTTCTCGACAAACCCCTCGCTAAATAGATTATCCCAAGAGCTCGCTGCCAACGTATCTCTATAACTTTCCCTGTTGTCTTTGAAGGCCTCACATTCTAAAATGAAATGTTTTTCTGTTTTACCTCTAATTTGACTACATATTGGAAAATACTTCTAAAAATCACATTGTTTAACCCCTACCAATACAAACCTAATACACATTCGCAATTTAAAAAAACCTCTACTTTTATTAGATATTGTAGGGATCCATTTTTTCATTAACATTTTTTTTATACCCCTTTATATTTTCATTAACATTAAGCTCCATCTTTTATACCCGTCAATATAAAAACCCTTCACCCCCTATATACCCCCCAATATATTATGTCATTTTTTCCTCAATATATATCCCCCAATATGAACCCACGTGATATGGTATTGCTCCCCTAGTGAATCCCTTGTGATTTTTGCAGAGATCCCTGGTCTCACATATTGGCCTAGCTTATACTTGTGGTAAATTAATGGAATCAATGAGAAAGCTTTGAATGATTAAGATGATCAATATTTTTGTGTAAGCTAATAGATTAAGAAGTGTTACAAGGTAGGTTAGTCCCGAATAATAAAATAATAGTAATTTAATTGATAAGTAAATATTTTAAAACTTATACAAACAGGTGTTACAAGCGAGTTGGAGGTACCTTACAGGGGAGAATGGCTCTGAAGTCGTGCGAAGGATCGAACCCGCGGTCTCTGTTAGGGTTTGGATAATTTACAACAGTCGCTTGTAGCAAATAGTTGTAGGCAACGGAGAAGGGAGGTCTTACATGTTTTAGCCTGGGGTTGGAGGCGTGGGGCTCCTGCAGGTGTTATACGACGATAGTGCGAAATATCTGTCGGGTATTGAGGAGGCTTCAGAAATTTTGAAGGTCAATTTTCATTGCTGAGATGGAAAAAGAGCTAGTAGATTATTCTTCAGACCCCTTAGATTCTGTGTCAATCTAGACAAAGTTTCTACCTCAGCATCCCAATATGGAGCCACCAGGAACAGTTGGGGCACCAACTATGCAGGTCAAATCGTCTAAGTTTTCTTAGAAGGAGTTATATGGAAGCCCTGCATCCCTAGGATTTGAAAACCTATTATTGGTGTCAAGGAAATTTTCTCTAGGGTTTTAGTGTTCAGGGAATATATCAGACCCTATTTTGGATTTTGTACAGCAAATGGCAAGATCTTTCAGTCCCATCCCCCTCGTCTTTGCAATTTCTAGAGAAATTCTTAAACCCTAGTTCGGTAGATGATCATAGCTTTGGAACCCCTAATCGGGATGGGCATATAGGGGTTTTTGAACAATGTGTTGGTCTAGGACCCTCTGGGTATCAATACACTGTGGATTATGGCCAAGAACAGAACATTGGCGTAATACACATAACCCAGGATCTCTGGTATATACCTACAGCTCAGACCTCAGGATATTTTGTCGAGATCCTTGTTAGTAATTCTGATTGTCATCGGGCTGAGGCTAGGGTTAGCAATTCTGCAGACATCCCCCTGCAAGACTTTGGAAATGTTGATGAGGGTACTTAGAAGAAGTGACAAAAGAAATAAAAAAACACTAAAGTTAGAGAAAGAGGGAGATTGTTGGTTCTAGGGGAGGGTATCAAATTGGATGAAGTCATGGACATGGCGGATCGTGTTTTGGTAGGGAGAGTTTGTGGGAGGAATTACACTTTGACGTGTCTAAAGAAATGGATCACAGAGGTTTGGGGTCGGGTTTTGGAAAACTTGTCGATTGTGGTGACTATGACCATGGGATGTTTTGCATTGTGATTTAGTAAGACTAAACATGCATTATGGGTACTGATGAAATATTGACATATTGAAATGGTCCATGTCATGCTAAAGCGATGTTCACCTCTATTCAACCAGAGAAAGAGCAACTAAGGGAGGGACTGATTTGATTAAGAGTATCAAGTTTGCCTCTTCAATTTTGGACCGAAGATGTCTTCAGATGTATTGGGGATAATTTGGGGGTTTTTTAAGATTATGGTAAATCTTTTGTAGAATCAGGCAAGATGGATTTTGCATGTATTTTAGTTCATCTAGAAACCATACAAGGGTTGGTGGAAAGCTTCAAGCTTCAATGGCGGGCATTACCAAATTACAAAAATTGGACTATGAGGGTGTACTGTTTATATATAGGAGGTGTCATGAAGTTGGTCATCTCTACAAAGAAATTCCACTGCTTGCAAAAGATAAGACAGTAGTGGAATCTTCAGACGAGAATGAAGGTTCACATGGGAATGGAGCAAGCCCAAGTGACATGAACCAGATGCCACAAAAGAGTTTGGTTCGATAACAAAAGGGGATGGAAAACAATAAAAGGAACCAAGCTTCCTCATCCTGACCTTCATCTCTGAGGGTTACTCGTGCTCAAGCTTCAGCTACCGATCCCTCTCCAGGTATTGATCTCTCTTTCCCATCCTTGGAACCTAATATTTCGTTTAATCCATCTGCATCTAGTCATGCAAAGAATGTTGGGGTGGTTTTATCTTTATGTGATTTAAGTCTAATTGCTTGTCTGTTATGCAACCATCTCACAAAATATAAGAAGATATATATCAACGACTTCAAAATAAGCCTCTTCAAGGGGGCAACCTCCTTTACATTACACAAATGAACAATTCTTGGATGATACAAATGACAAGACCTCCTTTCTATATATAGGAGTCTAATGGGTCACAATATAATCATGGCCGACATAATAATAATAATGTAAGGGTACAACAATAACAATAATGGGCTTTTATAGGGCACAATAATAACAATATGGGGACTACGTGGGCACAACAATACAATAAGGGGGTCATACTAATAACAACAAGGGGTTACACTAGTAGTATAGGGACCTGACATGCCCCTCTCCTTTAAAAAGTGTTGTCCTCAATGCTTGAGTAGTTCTATGTGAAAATTTTTGAATCTTTACAAACATAAATCCTATTGTAGTCACTGGTTTATCAACTTCTACTTGTTATTTCATTCAACAAGTTATTTAATTATAAACAATGATGAAAAGCACTACTATAGACTACACTGACATACAATCATAAATTGAAACAATATATAAGACAAACACACAAGGGACACCGTTATTTTTGGACAACACGTCCCCGGGAAAACCAATGCAGTAGATAGAGGGTTTGAATTATTAAGCCAACAGAATATGAGTACAACATGTTTCCTCTCACACCGGATAACCTTTCAGAGAAATCTCAGCAGCAAGAACTACATACAAGGGTTTACCTCGTTCTCCAAGTCACAACTAATCCACTGAGTGGCCTGACTCTGGCAAGCACTGCAAAATCCCAGCGCAATCACTGCTTGGGCCAGTGTCTTGCCTCTAGGAGATTGTGTCACCCCTTCTGCTGGATTGATTTGCTAGACGAATATTGTTATTCAACCCTCCTAGCATAGAACCTCACTTCTCAGACAAAATATCGGACTTTTAATGAATACTTTGCACTGCCACTGCAAGAGACCCTCCTGACTTGCGTGAGCCCCTTCCTAGGTTGCATAGGCCTCTACGCTACCTCTCTGATGCTATTGTTGCCTCTCTGCCACGTACTCTTTGGATCGTAACTCCTTTCTGATCCAAATCTCTGCTTCTGCCCCTCTCATTGCAACTCAGATGACTTGTTCGATTTTCTCAGCAAACCATGACCCAGAAAAATCGAACTGACTGATCACTTGGTGTGTCTCCAATTGACCCTCAAGCCTCCTCTTATACTTTTCATGTTGATGAATCAACGGTCAAGATTAAGTCCCAAATCAATGGCTAAGATTAAAACAGACTTGATCCTCGTCTATTAGAAGCTTCTAACCCATATTTTTATTAATACCGATTAATATTTTTATTTTCCTAAGTTTAGACTTAGGAACCCCATTAAAAATATTAATTATTTTAATAACTCACAATCCGGGTGGAATTTCTTCAAACGATTTCTAGGTTTTGGATATGTCATGTATTCTAGCCTGTCCACAAAATTTCGTAGATAGACCACATTCGATGCTACCCAAAATCAACATTATGGATGCTTATGTATAAAATTCTCATCCTGTCATGTGAAATCTTTAGCGAGTAAGTTCTTCTACTTGATGAGACACTGTGAAATTAATTGATTTTGTAGCTGTTAGGTTTCCATGACTTCTTTAGGTTCCATTGTGATTTTTCCTTCCTCATCAAGTTTCAGCAATATTTTTTGAACTAGGAGATTGTCACCTATAACCTTCTTTAAGCATGAAACATGGAAAACTAGGTGCACTTAGGAAGATGTAGGAAGCTCTAATTTGTATGCCATAGTACCAATCTTTTGCAACACCTTATGAGGACCATAGTACTTTGGTGATAATTTATTATCCTTATTAGCTTGCTTGAGGGACATTTGTTTGTATGGTTGTAGCCGTAAAAATACCTAATTGCCTAAATCAAAACTTCTTTCGCTGCAATGTTGATCTGTCTGTTGTTTCACTTGATTCTGCGCCAAAGTGAGGTTATCCTTTAAGAGTTGGAGAACTTGTTGGTGATGCTTGATGTGATATTCCATTGCTTGAACCTTAGGATTTTCTCTTAAAGATGATGTGATGGATGGTGTATGATATCCATACAATGCCAATGTGTTACAAGATATGGCCAGATTCATTTCTTCTTTCTCTAGGGTTGGTTCCTGGTGTATATCCTCTTCTTTTGACATTTCTTGATCCTTTTCTTCCTCCTCTTCACAATCTATGTAAAATAATTTCTTCTCAGCACACTTATGACCTTTAGTGTATTTGTTATCACAACTGTAACAAATCCCTTTTGCCATTTTTTCCTCCAACTATTGTGGTGTCAACCTTGTAGGTTGTGGAAGGCTAGGAGCAACAACACTTCCATCTTTATAGTTTTGAGTGGTAGACTTCCTTCATGGCATAATTTTTCTTTCCACTTTCCCGACCACCCTGAATGCCTTCTCCAATGAATCAGGTTCCCAAAGGCTAACTTCATGTTGGATGCCATCATTTAAAGTCCCTGTGAAGACATCAATCCTATGTTCCTCTGGAATATCATTTACCCTTATATTCAATTTTTGGTAGTCCACAATGTGCTCTACCATTGAACCCTTTTGTTTGAGATTTATCAATTGACTAAAGAAGGTGTTTCTCTTTGTATCCTCATAATGTGCTATCATTTCCTCCATAAAGATAGACCAAGTGACCAGCTGTTTATGAGAGCAAAGTGATCAATACCATGAAAACTGATTAGGTTCTAAATATAAAGTTGCAGTACATAACTTTTGTGTGTTTTTCACATTATGGAGATTAAAATATTTCTCCATTTGTAGTATCCCTGTAATGGGATCCTTGTCATCAAGCTTCCTCATATCGATCTTTGGAATATGGTGGGTCTTCAATCCAACGTTAGATTCTATGCAATCATGATTAACAATTCTTTTGTCATCATCATGAGTTTCCTTTACTACCTTTTCGTCATTAGGAAGTCTTTCTTATAGCAACTTTTTCCAACCTTCCTTCAAACCTTTCATGTCTTTCTTAAAATATTCCATGTTACCTTTCAATTATTCTTCCATGGCCTAGATAAAACCATTTATCTTAGCTTCGATCACATTCTTCAAATCATCCCTCCAATTTTGCTTACTAGGTGTTTCTATTTTCTTGATTCGAGTCATTATTTTTCTTGCTTTTAGTAGCTCGGCCTTGAATATGTTATATATATGTAATTTTGGATCTCCAAGGTCTGAAATCATTCTTCAAATCATCCCTCCAATTTTGCTTATTAGGTGTTTCTATTTTCTTGATTCGAGTCATTCTTTTTCTTGATTTTAGTAGCTTGATCTTGAATCTGTTATATATATGTAATTTTGGATCTCCAAGGTCTTAAATTTCTTCCTATGGTAGCCCTTTGAGTCCTCTTTACAATGCCACAAGTCTGATCAAGATTGGATTCTCCAAGAAAGAAGTATTCCCAATCTCCCAAGATGACCTGATTATAGACTGGTTTAGTGGAGCGAACTTGTACGAAGTTACATGTATCATTGTTTCGAACTTTCGATCTTAAAACGATACCCAAAAAACTACAGACCATCCTATTTTTGTCACTTTTTATGAAATTTGAATTTGATGCTCAAAAGGAATGTTATAACAATTTTCCCAAGGTCACCTGTTTGAGATGGAATTCGGGAGTTTGCAAAAACTCTAACTTACTTAGATCATATATCCGAAAATATAGCAAACCAAGATCTAAAATTCGTGAGTTTGAGCAAGATGTTTTCTCAAATGGGTTTTAATTTAATCTTTTGAAGCTTTGTAGAAAAAAAATTATATTGCAAATTCCACGATGACTTGTTTGAAGCAGTGAAACCCTAGAATCCAAAGCTCTAATACCAAATGTTATACAACCATCTCACAAAATATAAGAAGAGATATATCAACGACTTCAAAATAAGCCTTTACGAGGGGGCAATCTCCTTTACATTCAACAAATCAACAATTCTTGGATGATACAAATGACAAGGCCTCCTTTCTATATATAGGAGTCTAAGGGGTCACAATATAATCAGAGCTGACATAACAATAATAATGTAAGGGCACAACAATAGCAATAGTGGGATTTTATGGGGCACAATAATAACAATATGGGGACTACATGGGCACAACAATACAATAATGGGGTTTCACTAATAACAATAAGGGGCTACACTAGTAGTATAGGGACCTAACATTGTCCCTTAGTCTCGGTTCATGTATATTGTTCGCTCCTTTTCTTGCCATCCCTGTATTTTCCTAGGTATCGATGCTCACAAGGGAGGATATCTCTTCTGAGTCTAATACAAGCCATAGATATAACTTGAGATCTTTATCCAAACATCCCATAGTCATTGGTCGAGGATTATGTATCTCATCCCCTCCGAAGATCCCCATATCCTCTCAAGGTAGGCAGTTCTATATATCGAAAGTTATTCATAAGGCCCTTATGGATGTAGCGGAAGGTAGAAAGTTATCACTTAATGGGGTTCTTAGAGAAAGAGACAACCCAGAAATGATTTCCCGATCAAGTGGTTATCTTTTAACAACAAAGGGTTGGCTAGTGCTGCAAAAAAAATACCCCTCGAGAGGTTATTAGAGTTGGAGAAATTGGATGTGATCTTTCTACAAGAGACACTTGGGGACAGTGCCCAAATTACAGCGCTTCTGGAAGCTATCAATCCGGGATGGACCTTCCATGCCTTAGATGTCCGAGACAGATCTGGAGCCATTGTTGTAGTCATAAATTGTAGATCGTTGAAGTTAATAAATATTTGGGGGAGGGAAGGTGTTTTAATGGTGGATGTTTTTTATAAAGAATTAGGGATTGACATTAGCCTTGTTAATATATATGGTCCTTGTCATAATCGTGTGGCTTTCTGGGAAGCAGTTACAGGATCTTCTTTCTTGCAGGTTGAAAACATAATTTTGGGGGCAGTTTTAAAATTTCGTTTTGGGCCATGTAGAATCTTGGGGAAGCCATGCACAAGTTGATTCTCATGGACTTTTTTGAATAGATTTTGGAGAATAATAAACTCATTGATATAGAAGTAGCTCGTATTCAACCGACCTAGAGAAATAGAAGAATTGGGGATGTTATGTTAGCAAGATGTCTTGATCGATTCCTAATCAAGGAACCACTAATGGATAAGATTGTAATGATTAGGCAATGGGTTAGTTCAGGAGGAATATCAGATCATTCACCTGTATACCAAGAAATAGCAGATATATCTCCAAAACCACGAGCATCTTTCAAATTTAATTCGACGTGATTAAGGCATGAGGATTTTCATCGAATTTTTAAAGGGATATAGTAGGATAGATCGCAGATTGAAGAAAGGTCATTGACATAACACTTGGATGGAAATCTATTATGCCTTAAGCAGAGGACGATATAATGGGCTAAGGCAAAGAAAATGAAGGATGAAGAATCACTCAAAAATATCGATTTTGAATTAGCCAGGCTAGAAGAACCCGACAATGGAAGGTATGAAACTCCTGAATCCAAGTTTTTTGTTACACAATTAGAAGTGGATAGACTCAAGATATTAAAAGAAAAGGAAGAAACTCAGAGACTTAAGAGTAGAACTATATGGCTCCAAGCGGGAGATAAAAATACAAAAAAAAATCAACAACATGCAAGAGGTCGGAAGGCTATCAATGCTATATGGTACTTGGAGGATGAGGAGGAATCTTTCATAAGACTAGTGAATCTGGGTATTCATCACTTTGGAAATTTGTTTAAAGCTCCACAGGAGGTATCTCTGGAAGAGATTCTAAAGGTAGATGATATCTTTCCTCGATTTGTAAATGAGAAAGTAATTAAATACCTTAATAAGACAGTGACCATGGGGGAACTATAGGCTATGCTGAAATGGTTTAAAAAGGACAAGATTTCGGGTCCAGATGGATGGCTAGTGGAATTTTATTTGGCTTTCTTTGATTTGATAGGTCAAGATCTAGTTAGGGTAATAGAGGATTATCAGATGAGTGGGAGAATGTATGATGCATTCAATGCTACATTCATAACCTTAATTCCCAAATCTGATAATTCTAACACGTTTAAATATTTCTGGCCTATTTCTCTCTGTAATTGCATCTATAAGATCTTCATGAAGATCATTACAAATCACATTAAGCTTATTTTATCCCAGCATACATCAAAGGAGAAATTCGCCTTTTGGACAAATGCAAAATTCACGAAGCAATAGGCATTGCACAGGAAGGTCTTCACTCCCTAAAAGTTAAGAATTTGAAAGGAATGATATTTGAAATTGAACCCTCCAAAGCATATGATAGGATCAGATGGTTGTACATATGGAGGTTGTTAACTCGTCTAGGTTTTCCTGCCGATTTCATTAATTGGATAATGTGTTATATTACCTTTGTTTCATACAAAATTCTCATTAATGGATTGACATCAAATTTTTTCCATGCTGAATGTGGACTCAGGAAGGGTTTCCCTTTATCGCCATTGATATTCCTGCTGGTCATGGAGGTTCTGAGCAGATTGATCTCTAAAGAAAGGAATCAGGGGAGATTCAAAGGTGTGAAAATTGCAGCTAATATCATCTTAACTCGTCTACTATTTGTATATGATGTCCTCATTTTTTTGAATGGGACCATCAATGATTCTACTGTCTTCGACATCATTCTTAAATTATTTTGTAAGGCTACAAGGATGGAGACTAATAAGGAGAAATCCACCCTATCTGTTATGGGTTGTACATAGTACAAATTAGTCTACGCTACACAAAGATTCCCATATAGGCATTCGACCTTTGGAGATGGGCTCAAGTATTTTGGATTTAGGCTCAAACCTAATAACTACAAAATTGTCGACTGGATGTGGTTAGTAGCCAAGATTGAAAGCAAAATTAATGTTTGGCATCACCGATGGTTATTTAGGGCGGGTTGGCTAATTATTTTCAAATCAATGTTGGAGGTTATCCCTGTATACTAGATGTCTTTGTCTTGGATCTCAAAAGGAACTATAAATAGAATACAACATATATGTTGTAGATTTCTATGGAGAGAGAACAAGGAAGGTAAGCCTTTTGCATGGGTAAGCTTGGATCTCATTGCCAATCCTAAAAAATGGGGAGGATGGGGGATGAAGAACCTTGTATGTTCTTCTAAAGCCCTTGTAGCCAAAATGGGGTGGCATCTCCTAACTTCAAACAGTTTATGGTCAGAGGTGGTAATAAAAAAATACATTAGTCCACATCATATTGAGGAATGGATCAAAATGCCAAGATGGAAAAGATAGGACATCTCTACGATTTGGTGATTTGTCTTAAATTCCTTTGAATACATCAGAGCGGGTTTGGCGTGGAGAGTAGGATCAGGTGGGAAGGTTTATATTGACATGGATGCATGGTCTGAAAGAGGTAATTCTCACATCCTTCTTCTTGGCCTTATACAGTTCTTGGAGGTATCTGGTATAAGGACTTTAGATCACATTGCAGACCCAGTAAATTCTACTATCTTTGGCCAAAAATGGAAATCTGTACATGATCTTAGGATTCCTGTACATTGGCATCAGGACTGGGAAATTTATATAAATGCGCTCGCGGAGGCTCATCTAAGAATACAAGAACGGGGAGACGAATTAATCTGGGCGATTTCTCCGCACAACAGATATACTCTGAAAGAAGGATACCCATTCATTTTTCTGATCATGAACCCCTCAATATTGTTTGGTGGTGGTGTCTGCTTTGGAAATTAAAAGACCCAAAAAAACAAAAACAAACAAAAACAAAAAAGAATAAAAACAAAACAAAACAAAATAAAAAAACAAAACAAAAAACAAAAATAAAAACAAAACAAAAACAAACAAATTTTTATGTTGTGTTTACTGCGTAATAAAGCTCCCAGAGGAGACAATCTTCAACAGATATCCTTTTGAGGACCCTCCTAGTGTATATTGTGCAAGAATAATGTAGAATCAATCAATCATATATTCCTACATTGTCCTTCAACAATCCAAATATGGAATCAGATATATCAATCTTTAGCAATCAATATCAGGTGGCGGGGAGACACTTTACAAGTAGCTTGGGAATCATGGTGGAATAAAGCCCATCCAATAAAACTTTGAAATCTGCCCCTGTTGGTTTGCTGGGGTATTTGTATAGGAAGAAACCAACTCATTTTTCAAGAAAAGGCCCCAAACTGGCCTTACTCTCATTCACACATAATAGATTTATATAACATGCTCTCAGAAGACGAACAAAAACAACAACACAAGAACATATCTGCATAAACCATCAGCAAGGCTTTTCCTTGGGCATATTTTGATGGTTCAGCACAACAAGATGGTTGTGGCGGAGGGGCAGTTTTGTATTTAAGTGAAAATCATTATTTGAAGATGAAGATGGGTTTAGGGAGAGGCGTTAATAACTATTCAGAGCTAAATAGCCTCAGACTTCTCCTTATATTTTCCCTTGAGAAAGGATGTCGGCAACTACATATTTTTGGTGATTCTAAACTTATCATTAAGTGGCTCAACCTTCAGTCATAATGTCACGTGCACACACTCAAGAATTTGTTGGATGAAATTATTACTTTAAAATATCAGTTTGACTATATATCTTGTCGTTGTATCTACAGGGAAAGGAACCAAATTTCCGACAATCTTTCCAAGGAAGCAGCACAACAACCTATTGGTTCTTGGATGATTCAGGAACATATTGGACATGATTTCTATTAGTATTTTCACAAGCCATTCATTGATCATTAGCCATAAGTGGCAGCAGCTACCTGAATCTACATAATTCATAGATGGATCTCCTTTTTGTATTTTTGTGTCGTTTCATGGAACTATGTTATTGTATATGTTATTATGTATCTCATTTTCAGTTACAGTTATGTAACAATTATTTCATAGACTCTATACAACGAGTGGCATACATGGCCACCAGTTTTGACATATGCTCCTTTTGCATCATCTACAACATGTAATTTTCAATATTCTATATAATGAAAGTTACGATTTTTCCTAGGGGAAAAAGGTAGTTTAGTCCTTGCCACTCAAGTTAGAAATTATGTTTATAGAAAAATTGCATAAAAATTATAATGTACATTAATCAATGTTAAATTAATAATGATCAATAAGAAAATCAAATCCTATGACCTTTCATTCGCATGAACTAATGAAAAATAATGAATTGAGATGTGAAGTGCATAAATTAATTGATTGCTTAGGCACAAGGACTTGCATAAGTTTTGGGGGTAGTAACCACTAATAAGTCTACACATTTATAGTTTTAATACTCCTATATCACTACTGAGGAAAACATAAAAAAAAATGGTTGGAAGTAACTCCTGGTAAGTATAGTTATTTACATCTTATTCCTATCCATTTTTTATGCAAAGAATTGCTTACATTATGGTAGATAGTAATTCATGGTAAATATATCATTTACTTAAGTATGAGTTATTTCAAGATGATTTTATTTTTTGATAGTTTTCCTATAAAGATTAACAATAAAAAAAAATCATTCCATAAATTATGCATGAATATTGCAACTATATATATATATATATATATATATTAATATATTGGCATTATATTGTGCAAAGGCTACAAGAAGACCTTCAAGTTATTTTTTTAGCATTAATTGGTAAGGGTTTGTATTGAAATAATTTGGATTAGGGAATAGAACCCTTACATGGTTTTTTCAAAACAAAATTTCAGGAGACCAAAGATTATAGGGAGTTTGCAGACTCTAAGATTGTTATTCCATATTATACTAAATACATTGACATTGTATACCCTATAAACAATTCTTAGAATATATCAAAAATTACATTGTATCATGGCAAAATATAAACACAGAACTTGACACAGAAAATCTGAGCAACTAAGCTAACATTGATTGTTCACATTAGTGTCATCGCCCCTGAGTCAGAGACCTCTCTTCCCTTAAATAGTAACATTGTTGCCTCCCTTATCCATAGTCTTCGACGGATTACTAGTCCCAGTGATCTCTAAGACCGCTAATTGTTAACCTACAACTCGAATTTCCTCCTTGAGGTCGTCGACTAACTGCTCCATATCAGCTTGTGGATGAAGAAGCTTGGCTTCCAAAAATAATTGGAATGACATATGTTGTCTCTCAACCATATCCCCAAGTTTCAAAATGGAGACATCCAACAATTTTTCTAACACCAAATTAGCCTCATTGTCATAAGGAGGGACGTGAGAATTGGCCATGACATAACCAAATTCAAGCACCCAATTACATTGGTCACAGTTGTAGAAAGATCTTACAACTAAACCACCATGAACCAACTCATTTGCGCTGAGAGGATGCCAGATACTCACTATATAGGTGAGGTCCCTGTAAAAATGTGAGTTGAGCATCTGTCGAAAATTTGTCTCCTTTACTTAGATATTGGCCAAACAGAGGAATGACAAGAATGGGATGGTGTCAACTGACTTCCATATATTCATTTTTCCAATCGAGGCTCTTAACATCGCAACCGAGGAGAAACAGACTAGATCCCACTATTGAGAGCATAAATGGAAAAGACACCACTTTCTCAATGCGATTAGAGAGGCAAACCACTTAAGGTCCCAATTAATAAGCTAGGATGAGTAAATATACCAAAGATATGGAAATCACCAGTATGGGCTTTTATTTTTATGGCCACCTTACAAAAAATATATCTCAGAACATGCCACATACTTAGAGCTACAATGTGGATGAACTTAACCGTGTCTCTGCTCCTATGAAGGAAGTGTATCCAAAATTTTTGCCTCTACATATTAGGAGTGAAGGAGCCCCTAACCACCCTTTCACTACTTGTGAAAGTCACAAGCACTATGGAATTGCAAATACACATACTATATTATCCATTTCAAGTCTACCTTACTCCATGGTAGAGCCTTTTTTGGAAGGATAGTCCACTATGGTATTCAAATGTCTAATAATATGATAGAAAAATATTTTTTTCAAATTGGGAAGTAGAATGAAACACTCTTAGTTTTATGGGAAGAGACAAAGAACTTGTTAGATCCCTGGCCTTCGTCATTTGTCGGATGAAATCATTGAATCTACAAAAACCAAGATTTTTTGAATTTTCTTTTTTATGGCCACCTCAAGTCCTTTCAATAGAGTCATGAATTCTACCATATTGTTCATTGCAGGTCTTAAACCCCAAGCAAATTTAGTCACTAACTTTCCATCAGGGCTTATAAGAACCCATCCCGCTCCTGCATCCCCCACCTTCAAGTAAAGGTCTAATTAAATGTTTGAAAAATATTTTTTTTGACTATTGAAAAATAAATATTTATTTTTAAAACTTAAACATTATAAGTTATATTGGTCAATAATAAACTAATAGTGGTTAACAAGAAAATGGATTTTTAGACTCTTGCCTTGGCATGGACTAATAAAGACTTCTTCCATACTTTTTTATAAAATCACACATCATAGTATTATTTTTTTAATTCAAAATTCATGTAAGAGAAAATACTTGGTATTATTATATCCAAGTTAGTTATAACAATAATAGTTAGAAAAAAAATTGTGATGTTAAGAGGAGGTATATGAGAAAGTTTCAATGATTGTGCTTTGAATTTTATATAAAAGGTTGGGTGATTGAGAAAGTTATTGTGATTGTGCTTCGAACTTTATATAAAAGGTTTTGTGATTGATTTTCCCTTTGTTCGTGTTTTACTTTATATCTTAGCATGTCTTTGAAATTATCAATATAGATTTATTTTAAGTTTAATGTTATTAAGTGTTTAGAATATATAAATTTGTTAAGTCGTAAATATATATATATATAATGAATTTGATCTATATCTATGATCATAAAATTGGACTTAAAATAAATTTATATTAGTTAATATTTATTACAATGGACAATAAATTATAGGCTTTCTTTTCTATTTTGTGCAATCATTTAAAGTAAAAAAATATTGCGTCATGGTTATTAGTATTGATAATGAATTATGAATGTGATAAAAAAGAATATGTTTAAATCATCTATGTTTCTAAATTGTTTATGTTTGAAGGTAGTTAGAATTAAATTTCAAAATGTTGGGAGGACATATCTCTACAATATTGGGTAGGCATTCATTATGAGGGCACCTTCTTGTGCATTTAGGATAAAATATGGCTAATGCCCTATTTGCTTCCTTTATTTCTTCTTCGTTCATAAGGTATCCATCTATAAAGTTAATGAGTGTAAAAATTATGTCTTCATATCTTCTAGTCTTTCTCCTATTTCATTTTTTTACTATAGAAGAAAAATTTACCAAATTCTTACCATTCTTTCTCTTTTCTTTTTACTTTCCCTCGAGTGGGTGTCGAAGATCCACTTGATGTCTCAATAATCTAGCTAGGAGATGTCCCCACTTCATATGAGATATGGTGTTTGAATAAGTTCTTCCTTAGAAAAATGACCTTCAAAGAGTCCTCGTATATAGTGCATTTGTGTGCTCTTTTATAGCTAAGTTGGAATATTTCTTTGCAATCCTCTAGGAATTCATTTTCTCCTTGGATTATCAAAAAAATGTCATCCCTTGTATCTCTTACTCTACAAGAGTCCTCGTACTTGTTATTGAAATTCTGTTTCATTTGATCCCATCTATAGATGTTGTTGCTTCCAATAGCACGAACCATCTTAGAGCTTAATCTTATAATGTGGAGGGAAAGACTTTGAGATTATGTTCATTAATTGTGTAGTCATAATTCATACATACAATAACAACTCAAACAAAAAGGCATCAGGGTCATCAATGGGTAATTCATAGAAGTGAGAGAGCACAGAAATGTTGATGTTTTTCATGTTTGCCTCCCCATTAATATCCCTAATAGGAAATTCAAAAACCTCATATTTTTCTCCATCTTTAGCGATGGTATAATTGCATGGAACTCCTTTTTTTTAAAGTTTCTCAAAATTCTGCCACTTTTCTCCCAAAAATATATGAGATCTTCTTTTTCTTTTGGAGAGGAGGAACCACAACCAACTTTTTATTGTTGGTTGCTAGTTCTTTATTCAGACATGGGGGTTCTAGGTAAATATCTCCCTAACTTATCTCTAAGTCAAGGCATGCATACTGTTTGGTCAATTTAGTGTGTTCTAAATTGCTATATGAATTGTCAATCTAGGAGTCGTAAACTGTTGAAATGAAGTGCATTATATATGCAAGATAACCATTTTCTTATTTCTTTGTCATTTTTAGTTTTTTTGGTTTGTTTTTGGATTTATCTTCTTGTTGATTTCCTAATGTGAAATGGTGTGTGTGAGATGGTGATTCTAGTAATCAAGTATGGACAATTGTATTCAATGAATAATTTCCAAACTTCATAGTGATCCAAAGGTGTTCAAACTTTACAATGATGAAATCAAGATGTGCCTAGATTCTAATTAACAAATCAGTGAACTATGACTATGGAACCCAGTATCCTTGCTGCTGTTATAAAGAAGAGAAAAGACTGAACTCAAAGCAATTTAAAGACTGAAAGCAAAGTAAACTAATCATATCACATCAACTCATTTTTGACCCCTCACCATTTGACTCACTCTGGCTATAGGGAGTAGTCATACAAAAATTGAATGATTTGATATCTAATGTTGCATGAAATAAAACTAAGATTAAGCTATACATTCACTCTACAATCCCTCATCATTTGGTAACTGAAGAATGATATGAATAGTCTAATCACTAACTTGCAGCAAAGTAAATGAATCAAAGCAAAACTAAGAAATAAGCAATGCTGGAAATAAAATCAATAAAACAAATCAACATTAGGACAACATAATCCCATCACGTCATTAGTCATCAAAACTTATATGCACTGCCCGGGCTTCCTATCAAAACCTGAAATGCAAACACTGATCAGTTGTCAATCAAATAAAAGCATAAAAGAACTTATGAATAGGCAAATGACATCAACCATGAGCAAGTTAATATATACAACAAGTATCTATGGTATCAAAAGCGTAAAATGTAGAAAAACATAAAACTATACATTAGCTACAAGACCTTGGTGTACAAGGGCCCTCTGCACCCTCAGTCATTCAGAACCAATCACAAAATTTAACGAGAAATTAGTGTCTTCTCATATATTGCAAAACAGTTATGAAATAGAGACTAAGTCTCGGCTCAAAGGCTCTTACAACAGTCAAGTTTTACACAGCAACTAACTAGCTATATGCATATGGAGATGCGTTATTTATAGCAGAAAATGCATAACAAACTAACACGGCCTCCGCTGGTAGCCAAGCACGTAAAAGACAAAATCCGGAGTCATAGCAGTATGGTGGTCGTGGACAATAAATCCAAGAGATGGTTTGTTGGATTCGGTCGATGAGCAGTCCTTAGGTGTTAATACACCTCCTAAAACTCAGGACCTTGCCACGCAAACCTCCTCGTGCTGAAAACAGAGTCATGCCACCACTTAACTCCTTGTGTTGACCACCGTTTGACCAGCCTTGACTGCAAGCTTCTATGGATGATTTGGTTGAACCAAGGGGACACGCTCCATGTCTACGTCCTTTATGGCTTGCCCATGTGGCTAAGTTCTTCAATGGACACCTGTAGCATACAGTTTAACAAAAAGGCTGCGGAAACTGATTCTGGCTGCGGAAAGTGGCAGATTCCGCAGTTGGTTGAACACAAATCTAAACCAAATAGCAGTCACAAAACATAGTTAGGAAACCATTTATATGCTCATTTTAAACTATTATGCAGTGATTTGATAGCTTAGAGGTTCAGGTAACTGGAGAAAAAGGCTAAAAAGGGATGTAGGGAAGGTGTAAGTTTGGGACTCAACATACCCCCATTGTGAAGGTGTTGCATGTCCTCATGCAACCAAAATTTAGTCATCTCCCTTTAGTCTATGTATTCTGAAGCCTCTGCTAAGACATCCAGTCCTCTCCTCTTCTTTCTTGGTGCTACTACCATCCTGGGTTTCCTTATCAAACATCTGAACTTGAGATTGATTAATTCCCTACTCAACTTTCTGCATTTCTTCTTTAGTTTCTTGTTCTTCTTATGCCACAATCCCATATGCAACATGGTATTATCATGAATAATTTTTTCCACTTTGCTTTTCTCTTTTAATGCCTCGTTTTCTTGTTTGATGTGCCTATTTAGAACTTCCAATTCAAACACTTCTTATTTCAAAGCTTGAACCTGTGCATCTTGTGTCATGTGAGGAAGAATGGATGGTGTGCTCGGGCCTGCAGCTGTCTTCTCTAAAGATTTGAGGTAGTCATATACCTCTTGTTGTTTTGGATCAATTCCAGGTGTTTGCCTCGGGCTGGCTTCAAAGTCTTGTTGAGGAGGAGGACTGTCTTCTAGTTTTGGCTGAGAAGGGCTTTCATCAACATCAGAAGGGTTGGCTTCAATATCAGGCAGAGGATGAGGTGGACTATGGCCCGCTTGAGGTTTCTCAGGTGTTTCCCCACCCAAGTCAATGAAGTGGGGTCCTTTTACTTGTATTCTCCTCCACTTTCCTTTGAGTCTGCTGCTCCTTCATAAGTATTGTGGGCTAGTACTTTCCTCTTCCATAATTTGTTTCCCTTTTTCTTCCTTCTTAGCTGTGGCAGCTTGTTTTTGGAGATGCACTATTCTCTCTGATAACACTTGATAATCTTCCTCTATAGATGGTTTTGGTGATTGATAAACATCTTGTAAGTTCCTCTTTCCCTTCAAATTTCTTTGCTTTTTGTCCTTAATTATTTCCTCTTTTTGAACAGTTTCTTTAGCTTTATCAATAGGAGAGTCTTGGATTATGACACTTTTTCCTTTTCTCCTACTCTTCCTCGGTGCCTTTGGTGTACTGCTTCCCAGGGCTTCAGATTGTTCTTGAAAATAGTTTCTCACTAGAAACCTCTCCCAAGTATCTTTGTTTCTTTTCAACTGGTCTTCAACTAGAATCCTCACTAATCCATGATGGTACAAATGAGGCTCTATATATCCTATGTTCTTTTGGACTGTATTACTCATCTTTTTCAAACTCAACAGTAAGAAATAGGGCAAATTAAGAGCTTGTTTTTCTAGAAAGTTCATCAAGAGCCTAGTGTGATACATGTACATCGTACCAAACTAGCCTTCACAAGTAATAAATTTTTGAATGATTAATAGTAGGCCTGCCCATTCTTCTTTCAGTGCATTAACAGGAATCCCTCTTGTAAATACAGTAATATCCATACCTGGGTTACGCAATATGACTCTCCATGCTTGCTCGCCCAGACTTTTGTTCTTAAACCAACGCTCACCTTCCCGGGGCAAATCTGTAGCTGTAGCAATTGAGGCTTCAGTGACCGTGAATTTCAGGTCTCCAATCTCTACCACTTGGTCATTGAAAGACCTTGCAAAGGCTTTCGTGACCTCCTTATTATGGCCTTTGAATTTCTGGATGAAACGAAGCCATTTGGCTTTCTTCAGCAATTCCTTTGCCTGAGGGTACCCTTCTAAAAATTTAAGCCCTTCCGGCTCTACCCTCAGTAGCCATCCCATCTTCCTCTGTTAAGAATTCTTCTTTGAAATTCAACTGCGTATTGTATGAGGGTTTTATCGTAGGTAAGACGGTTATGTTTGTGGAAGAACGATGGTCGAAATGGATACGGGAATTGGGATGTTCAGAAGTTGTAAACGGAATAGGGGATAAGCAGCCGAGATAGAATGGAGGCATATGCTAATGAAGTGCGGCTTAACACAAGTGAAATGGCGTCAAGATTTTGAATTAAATGATTGCGTGAGACGTTACACTTGATAAAATGACTGCACAGAGTACGGTGGAGAGGAGTCGTATCCACATAGGTCACGTCTCATGAATGTAAGTGGAGTGCGGGAGTGTAGTTCATCTATGAGTTGAACCCGAAAAATAATCATGAGACCATTTAGGGAGTAAATGTATGATTTATGGAGTGAGGTCGTGGAATGGTAGTGGAGCTATCATAATAATCATTGCACATAGTGAGTTTTAATGGTTCAATAACTATGCAAATTTGTGCCTTTAATTGCTATTTGAAATAAATTTTTGACCATACCTTTAGAATCCTTGTCTTTGTTGTCCAGTAGCCCTGACTCAATTGCTCCCTGTTGATGTCTGTGGATGCCCCATATCCATGTCTTCATGCTTGGTCATACCTGCATTTTTATTTTATTGTACTAACACCTTGACTGCAATTTTGAAAAACAGAGTGGTGGCTGCGGAAACTGCTTCTGGCTGCAGAAACTGATTCTGGCTGCGGAAACTTGGCATAGCAACAACTTAGCTAAACAAAGATAGTTAGACATAACTATCTGAATGGAAATGATCATGGGAAGGAAAAGAAAAACTTTTATTGATGGAATGGAATGGATGAAATGGAGTGAAATGAAGTGAGTGGAGTGAAAATGGAAATGAAATGAAGTGAGATGAAGTGAGTGGAGTGAAAAATGGAAATGATGAAGAAAGGAAGATTTTTTTTTGTTGGAAAATATAGAGTGTCAGGTGTCCCTGCTTTTCACTCTACATTTTCTGTATAAGACTGCCAATCAAAGATTGGTTTTCAGGCTTATACAACTTTATTATTTTTTTCTCTTTTTTTTTTTCTTTTTTTTTTTTTAACAGAAAGGAACAAAGGCTAGGTTGGTGGGGAAGAAGGATTCTTCTTCACCAACCTTATTGCAGAATTCTCTTGAAACATTTTGACAAATTCTTCTTCTGAGAGTGGCTTATGATAAATCTTTAATCTATGGCCATTCACAATAAGAGGAGTTTGAAATTCATCAATGGTCTTGATTCTTACCGCTCCATTGTTAAAGACTTTTTCGATCTCATATGGCCCAAGCCAATGAGTCTAAAATTTTCTTTTGAATTCTTTAAACTTGGAATCAAATAGTAGTGCCCAATCTCCCTCTTGAAACTTTTTCTCTTTGATATACATGTCGTGCCACTTAGCTCTTTGATGTTGAACTAGATCAGTTCTTAGAATTGCTTCTTGTCTGATCTCATCTAGTTCA
>APFE031528946.1:0-28361 GCA_000404065.3 Pinus taeda | reverse complement strand
GCCAAGGTCTCCTTGAAACAAAACAGAGAGACTCAATTGAATTTGGGTCTTCTTGAAAGACAGCTTTGAGCCCAGGAATTGAAGGACAATCCTTGGTCTCATGGCTTTCTGAGTAAATCGCGCATGTTTCTACAACTTTTTCATCTAAAGGGCATTCCCTTAGAGCGTTTTTCTTCCTACATTTTGGACAAAAGATGGCTAAAGCTTCAGCTTCTGCTTTCTGCTTGTTTTGTATCTTAAGGGTGTCTAGTTGCTCACTAAGACTCCCTAAAATATCTATTTTAAACTCATCAAGCATGTTGCCAATCTCATCCCTACTCACTAATCCAGTTGCATTTATTTGCTCTAATGAGAGAAGGATCTCTAGGCCCTTTTCCAGTTTTTGATTTTCCCCTTGAGAGATGGACACATAGCTCTGCTATATCATGAAGTGGAAGTTGAGATATATCTCCTTTCCCCATCATATTCAAAATATCTATCCATTCATCTCTAATGGCTTTTAGTAGAAGGGCTTTCAAGGTTTCTTCATCTAGGTTACTCATTTTCGCTCTTTTGATGTTATATTGAAATCTTTCAAGTAGATCCTCCAAGCTTTCATCTTCTTTTTGTACCATTTTGAATACCTCATCCTTATGATTGGTGGGAATACAATAGTCTAGGTATCTATCCAAAAATGTTTGTTTCATGTCATTCCAAGTCCTAATTGATTGAGTAACTAATCCCATGAAGCATTTTAGAGCAGCTCCCTTCAATGTTGAAGGAAACAACTTGAGTTTTTGAGCATCTTCCATGTAATCATAAGTTCGGCACATGACTTCAAACTCAAACAAAAATGTTTCAGGGTCCTCACTTCTCAACCCATAAAAGTTTGGGAGGACAGATGGTGAGATATTTTTCATTATTGTTCGAGATTCCTCATCAACTATAGGAAATCCAAATGAGTTGTCTCCATCCCTGTTTCCCCCGTTGTTACCTCTACCTCCTCCATTGTTTCCTCCTCCTCTACCTCTACCTCTACGTCCTCCAAATCCATTTACTACTTCCTCTGTCATGATAGCTTCCTTAGAGATTTCAGAGTCCTCTGGTTCTTCTATCAATGGCGAACGAGGAGGAATTTCTCCCTCTTCTTCTTCAGGTGATTCAACTTCTTCAATTACAATGTGTTTTCCTCTAGAAGCAAAGAAAGGGTCTTTTCCCGACTCAGATTCGGTGGATAGTGTGGGAGAGTCTCCTAATTCAACTACTGCCTCTTGAACTCCAGGGATCCTAAGGCTAGGAGTATGAGTTGGAGATGTTGGAGGTGTATCTTTCCTATACCTTGGAGTGGATGGGGTTGTAAAAATTGAACTCTTGGCCCTAGCTATAAACCTTCCCCTAGAATCTCTTGCTCTATGCATATCATTTTTATTTCTTCAAGTCAAGTCAATAATTCTCTTTCTGATCTTCCAGATCACTCAAGGTGCAAGAAGAGA
This sequence comes from Pinus taeda, assembly GCA_000404065.3. Taxonomy (NCBI): domain Eukaryota; kingdom Viridiplantae; phylum Streptophyta; class Pinopsida; order Pinales; family Pinaceae; genus Pinus; species Pinus taeda. The sequence goes on along the minus strand of APFE031528946.1, from coordinate 26,889 downwards.
GCATACTCAAGAAATTACTAAATCAATAACTCTCTTTTCTGATCCTCCAGGTCACACTAGGTGCAAGAGGAGAGCATACTTTTAGAAATCATCAATTTTTACCTTCCTTGAAATTTTCTTGTTTTTATAAAAAAAAAAAATTTAAGAATTTGGCTACCTAGTTTCACTTCCCCGGCAACGGCGCCAAAACGTTTGGTCAATTTAGTGTGTTCTAAATTGCTATATGAATTGTCAATCTGAGAGTCGTAAACTATTGAAGTGAAGTGCACTATCTATGCAAGATAACCATTTTATTATTTCTTTGTCGTTTTTAGTTTTTTTGGTTTGTTTTTGGATTTATCTTCTTGTTGATTTCCTAATGTGAAATGGTGTGTGTGAGATGGTGATTCTAGTAATCAAGTATGGACAATTGTATTTAATGAATAATTTCCAAACTTCAAAGTGATCCAAAGGTGTTCAAACTTTACAATGATGAAATCAAGATGTGCCTAGATTCTAATTAACAAATCAGTGAACTATGACTATGGAACCCAGTATACTTGTTGTTGTTATAAAGAAGAGAAAAGACTGAACTCAAAGCAATTTAAAGACTGAAAGCAAAGTAAACTAATCATATCACATCAACTCATTTTTGACCCCTCGCCATTTGACTCGCTCTGGCTATAGGAAGTAGTCATACACAAATTGAATGATCTGATATCTAATGTTGCATGAAATAAAACTAAGATTAAGCTATACATTCACTCTACAATCCCTCATCATTTGGTAACTGAAGAATGATATGAATAGTCTAATCACTAACTTGTAGCAAAGTAAATGAATCAAAGCAAAACTAAGAAATAAGCAATGCTGGAAATAAAATCAATAAAACAAATCAGCAGTAGGACAACATAATCCCATCATGTCATTAGTCATCAAAACTTATATGTACTGCTCGGGCTTCCTATCAGAACCTGAAATGCAAACTTTGATCAGTTGTCCATCAAATAAAAGCATAAAAGAACTTATGAATAGGCAAATGACATCAACCATGAGCAAGTTAATATATACAACAAGTATCTATGGTATCAAAAGCGTAAAATATAGAAAAACATAAAACTATACATCAGCTACAAGACCTTGGTGTACAGGGGCCCTTTGCACCCTCGGTCATTCAGAACCCATCACGAAATTGAACGAGAAATCAGTGTCTTCTCATATATTGCAAAACAGTTATGAAATAGAGACTAAGTCTCGGCTCAAAGGCTCTTACAACAGTCAAGTTTTACACAGCAACTAACTAGCTATACGCATATGGAGATGCGTTATTTATAGCAGAAAATGCATAACAAACTAACACGGCCTACTCTAGTAGCCAAGCACGTAAAAGACAAAATCCGGAGTTATAGCAGTATGGTGGCCGTGGACAGTAAATCCAAGAGATAGTTTGTTGGATTCGGTCAATGAGCAGTCCCTAGGTGTTAATACACCTCCTAAAACTCAAGACCTTGCCATGCAAACCTCCTCGTGTTGAAAATAGAGCCGTGCCACCGCTTAACTCCTTGAGTTGACCACCGTTTGACCGGCCTTGACCGCAAGCTTCTATGGATGATTTGGCTAAACCAAGGGGACACGCTCCATGTCTACGTCCTTTATGGCTTGCCCATGTGGCTAAGTTCTTCAATGGACACCTGTAGCATACAGTTTAACAAAAAGGCTGCGGAAAGTGGCAGATTTTGTAGCTGGTTGAACAAAAATCTAAACCAAATAGCAGTCACAAAACATAGTTAGGAAACCATTTATATACTCTTTTAAACTATTATGCAGTGATTTGATAGCTTATAGGTTTAGGTAACTAGAGAAAAAGGCTAAAAAGGGATGTAGGGAAGGTGTAAGTTTGGGACTCAACACATATTGTAAAAAAAAATAGATTAAAAAAAAAACTAGAAATGCTACTATCTAATTCTTTGTTCTCTTTATTAGTGTTAGTTAAAGTAGAACCACAAGTAAATTCTATTCTATTTTTAGTGAGGAATAAATAATTGCAAACTTTTAGCATCTCCCTGAAAATGGTGCCAAAAAATGATAAGCTTTAGAAATGTAGCAGAAGTGCTACCTATTTTCAGCTCTATATTTAAATATCAACCTAAGGTCATACAAACTTGTGAGTTTGACACTATATGTGCAAGGTACACTCTTCATTCTTCCCTTAAGAAACTATCTACACCCAAATTTTTTATCTGGTGGTGGGTTAAATGACACCCCTGGTATTACTTTGCATGGTAAAAGAAGGGGAAAATGTGCAATGAAAATAACTTTTGAATGTTAAAACTAAGAATTTGCTAAGATACTCTTTGTAAAAAAACAAAGGAATGTCAAGAAGTTCAATCCTACTCTAACTATTACAAATCAACCAAATTGAAAGAATAAAATCATTGCAATAAAGGAGATGAAAAGCATTATTATTTAACATGCTACATAAACCACAATATTAAGCTAAGTTGCGGAAAATAGGATATCAATACTTAAAGTAAATCAAAACCCTAACTACTTCCTAATCCCTTCAGGAACATCACTTCTAGATAACATCATCATATCACAAAAAAACATACATTACTAAGTCAAAACTATGAAAATATTACAATGCTACATTGTTCTTCATGACTTAGTGTAGACCTACAAGAAGTTCTACAATGCTACAAGAAATTTACACAAGAAATTATAGAATGCTAAGAAAGTGGGTAGAATGATTTTTTTTTTTATCATGGGAACTCTTCAAATACAAAGAATGATGATTGCACCACTAAATTTCTCTTCTACAAGAAATAAGCAACCATATTATTGGTAAATTTCTACAAAATGAAATGTTAAGAAATGACAAATTAGAATGGAAAGATTAACAACCTCAAATACAAAGTTCCTCTAGAGATTCTATGGGTGGGCCCTGCCCAAGGTGCTCAAGGGCCTAATTTAATCAACACTAAATAATTGAGCAAAAGATATTTTCATTAAATTAGTAAAACATAGTACTAAAGCCAGTTGAAATCAAATAGCTTGAAAGCTTCAAAGTTCTAGAAAGAAATTGCAATCAAGGTCTAACTATTGAGGTTGAGCCTCAAGTTCCTTCTTATGCATAGAAGTAGGGAGTGGTCCCCTTGATGGGTAGACTAGTTCCTTTCAAAATCCCTTAAATATAGGTCCTATATTATAGGATTAGTTTCACTTAAAAGGAATTAGGCTCCAAGTTGGTTGAGTTGTTTTTAAGTAATTTTAAATAACCTTGGGCCATGTGGTAATCATAGGAGGGATAAGTTCCTAAATTTTCTCCATGTTTCTAGTCAAAAGTTCCTTCACAAAATCATGTCATATCAACACTTATTTCACAAAAAGATTAATTAAACCATATGCATGACTAACCCTTTAAAGCAAATCTATTCTACTCATGATAATCATGTAAAAAACTATAATGTACATCAAATTAACAAGGTCAAAATGTGTATAATTAAAAAAAACTAACATTATGGATGGGCCTATAGGGTATCCATTATCAGGGTTCATCATCACCCTATAGCTTAGAATGTTGCACATCCTTATGCAATTAACAATTGCACTTCTTATTGTCGTTGTCCTTCATCATGTCGATCCTTGTAGTGTCACATAATATCCTAAGCAATGTATCGGGTGAGTGCCCCTGCTAATAGAATATTAATGATTCTTTTACTTCCTTCCATTCTTTTGTTCCCTTACCTTGTGTAAGAGAGGTGGGCTTGGAATTTCATGCTCATTGTATTTTGCTTTATAGATAAGTTTTAATTTCTATTATTTGTATATATCTTGTGGAAATCCATAAATAATTGTTACCACTTTTTAATATAGAAAATTTAAAGTATGTTTGAAGCCTAATCCTCTATTTACATATCTCATACTATTTAGTTTTGTTTGGTCTTCTACTCCAAATAGTATTTGTTGATTCACATAGTTAAAAGTTTAATAACCATTTAAGAGAATCATTTTATCATTAAAAATTAAGAACATATTTTCTTTATCCCTCTTCTTTTTTCTTTTCTTTTTTCATAGTGGGAAAACCCATCATAACTCAATTGTCAAACCAATAGTGGGTACAACCATCATTAGTTGTTATCCACTAACGCAGGTCAACTTATCATCGTTATTCAAGGAAAACCATGCCACTTGGAATTTCCCACTGGTGGTTCACAAGGGGGCAATATTTCACTCCTATTAGAATTACTCTTGACCTTGGGTTGTTAACATGTTTCCACGCCCAAATATCTACCCTTTCTTTACCCAAAAGAATATAGGACTAACCTTCTTTTCAATTCTTTTTTTCTGAGAAAAAAACCATAATTGTTATTAAAGTAAAAAGAAATTGCATTTTGTAGACACACCAGGTGTCTATGCAAACCATATTCTAAACATATCGAAAACAAAATACAAGATACAGGGCATGCAGGCCTAATGAATAACCCTAAGAAAAGGAATCATAAAAATCCCATCAATAGGTAGCCATTATAATAAAAAAGCTATCAATAAAACCCCGCAAAAATGAGTTGATAACAGACCAAGTTGAAACCCCGAAAGGGGCAAAGGCAAGGTTCTGAAAACAAACAACAACACCAAAGAAGTGGTCTACGAACCCCATTTCCATCACCAATGTGTAGTCACGGGGCAGAAATAAAAATAGAATGGGTCGCTAAGCCCAAATAAGAAACGTGGCAACCAATATTGTAGACCATCGAACACGAGAATGAGTCTCCAAGAAGAAAAAGGAGCCCGCGACATAAGCCCTATATTTGAACCCTCGGCAGGAAAAGAAAGGATTCAATGCCATACTCAGATGAATGGTAATCCATAAACTGTCGTGGATATTCCACTAGATAGTTTGCCACAACAGATCTGATAAAATTATATTTGAAATTTAAAATTCTACACTATTATAGTTTTATTAGACTTATGGATTTGTAGATTTATTTTTAGTAGTGCGTACATGCAAATTAAAATTATGCAAAATATAGAGAATAGAAAAATAAAAGATCACACACACATTTGACACATAATATGACCCGAGAAACCCTTTTGAGAGAAAACCCAGCTGGAAGGTGAGGTCGCTCCTCTCTCTTTCTTTGAATGAAAATATGGCTGTGAGTACAAAGAAGTATGGCATGTGGCCTATGGGCTTATACAAAGAACAAATTCTCTCTCTGTGCTCTATCTCCTATCCCTACAACTATTTTTGCTCAGCTATGGAACAAATGCACTCAAAAGAATAAAATCCCTTTTCCTCCTAGTGGCCCAGTTATAACACAGCTCGATAACCTATGTAACAACCTCGGGTTAAAAGTTCATGTAATAAAGTAAATAAAGAAAAAATAAGGCCAAGGTCATGGAACACATATTCAAAGTTGAATGTTGGGAAAAACATCCTAGTGGGTGTTTATTTGGTTTATTATACCTAAGGAAAGTGACAAAGGCTTTGAAAAGGAAAAGAGGCATTAATTGGCATTTTATTTATGAAAATAAAGGAAATGAAGAGAAAATGAAGCTAAAAGGATAGGTTGCATGTAAGGAGGAAATTGAGGGAAAATAGAGGCATCAATGATAAAAAGGCTTATGAGGATCAGTTCATAGCCTTTTGACAGTTTTGGATTGGACCTCAATCTCTCTATTCTCTCTCTCTCATACCCTTGCACAGTTAGAGAATCATTGGATCACTCTAGAATTGGAGAAAGGAAGGCAAAGGAAAGCAAAGATCAAGCAAGGAAGAGTTGGATCAAGTGACTACAGTGGGATTACTTGCAGGTATCAAGTTGCATGTATGATTTCCTTGATATTTTTTGCATGCATGGTACATGCATGAGTGTTTTTGGTTCTCTTGTTGTCATTGGCATGGGTTTTGCCAAGTGTGATAGTGGTTTCAACCTTGACTTGCCATTTCCAGATAGTCATGGTGTGATGGGGTTCTTTTATTGGGTTGAGCTTTGGATTTTCAGATGGTTTTGGAACTGAGTGAGGTGGTCTCAGGAAAATTCGTAAGGGCCTAGGAATCTCTTGACCAGTAATGGCAAGATTGTGGTAGAGCCTGAGGGTGGAGATAGGAAAAATCCTTGAGGTATTGGTGAAGAAATCTGGAGAAATTCAAGCTTGTTTAGGGCCTAGTGATCCCTTGATCAGTTTTATCGGGATTGTGGTAAAGCCTGGTAGTGTGTGTTTTTGTTAGGGCCTAGGAATCCCTTGACCGATAGTGGAGAGGTTGTGGTAAAGCTTGGTAGTGTAGGTGCTTGTTTCGAGCCTAAGATACCCTTGACCGATTTTGGTGGGATTGCAGTAAAGCCTAAGGAAGCCCTAGTTGTTTTGTTGTGAGTCCCACATTCATGCTTGGAATATGGCACGAGGGTGATTGGTTGAAAGAAAGATTTGATTTAGCCCAATCTATGGTCGGGTGGTACGTGGAAGTCCTTGACTTGGTTAGATTTTGTATATGTAATAAGAGCTCTTTTCCTCTTGTATTTTATGAGTAAATGTACTTGTTATTATGTGACTTTGATGGTTTTTCTATCATTGTTATTATTCTGGTTATAAGCATGGTTTTATGACAGATTCTATTTATGGGTCTGATCATGTTTTATTTGGTAAATGATTGGTTATTGAATGCATGTCCTAATAGATGTTATCACAGCTATTATGAGAAGGCATTAGACCTTCTTGATGATTTTCAGACAAATATCATACGCCTATGTTCATATATGCATTTATAACCTATAGATTACATGTGTCACAATGTGATTAATGAAATGTTTTTCATGGTTAGGCCTGGTTAGGTCAAGTTCTTAACTAAGTTTTGCATTAACGACTTTGTCATTGTGTCATTCATCATTCTGGAAATTTCCATCAAGTTCTGGGTAGAGGTTTGAATAATAGCCCTGAAAAGGTGGCTTAGATTTGGGTGTCACATGCTCAGAACTGGGAAATCTAGACTGTAGTCACTGGGATGCAGGGTTATCCATGCGTCTAGAGGGTTACAATCATTGGCTTGCCTTATTATGCAAACGTATGGGAGTCCATATCACTGAAAAGGCAAGTTAACTCAGGGTTTTGACACTTGGAGTGGTTTTTTAGCTCATGTAGGTCTTGTAGCTCCTGAGGAGGGTCAGTAGGGTTTCTTTTCGTCGACCCCATTTCCCTAATGTCATCTAGGAGGTCAAGTCATCTCATAGTAGCCCTTAGCCCATGTTTTCCCTGGCAGGCTAGTGAAAGTGGATAGATATGAGAGGGGTGGTTACAAAGTGGTATTAGAGCATGGTTCAATACTTGGACTGCATGGGACATGAGCGGAATGTGTGTGTCATACATGCATGTCAGTTGCTTATATGGTTGTTATGCATGCATCAACTTGGTTATGGTTGTCATGTATGAGGTCATTGTATGCAGTTGATATTTTCATGCATGAGGTCAATGTATTGATGTGATTATGATTTTACATGTATCGTGTTAATCTAGACTGATTTTGCAGACAACATAGCCTCCCCTAAAATTCACTGAAGTGTGTTGCTTATGTTTATATTTTGGTTTAGATGACATGGTATACTTGTAGGAAGAAAAAGATCAAAGATGACTAGAAAAATGGTGGATTACAATTCATGAGACTCCCCTTACAAATTAGATGAGAAATCAAGAGATGAGTACTATCCGTACATAACAAACACTTTGAGAAGTTTGAAGGCAAATATAAGAAGTTGAAAAGTAGATAATGACATGATCATTCAGTCACAAGAGAAATTTTCCAGGGCACAGTTGAAATAAGTAGAGATCGACGCAACCATCCTTTAAATCGTATCATATTTGCAGAGACATGGACAACCACAGATCAGTTATGGATAGGAGGACATGACTAATGGAGCATATTATAGCAAGTCTCATGGTGGGAACAAGTGGGACAGGGATGAAACGGTGAAAGATGGCAGGTTCTTGGATACACCTGATAGGGGAGACAATGGACATGGGTTCTACTCTAGTTTTGGTTCAGACAGGTATCATGGTCATCATCATTATTCATCCTTACAGGATGAGTGATAGGGTATATTTTCTGATGAGTTCAAGAATGACAAGCCACCTAAATTTGATGGAGAGTTAGATAATTAGAAATATGTAGAGGCATGGTTGCTTGGTATGAAGAAATTCTTTGAGCTGCATGATTACATAGAGAATATGAAGGCCATAATAGTTATTTTCAGTCATAAAGGGAAAGAAGACATCTTACGGGAAGATGTGAAGCATGTCAGAGACATTAGGACAAAGGAGTTGAGTTGGCATGAATTCAAGAGACTTTTCAGGAAAAAGTACTTGTCAGAGAGGTACTACAATAGTAAATCCAAGGAGTTCTATGATCTGAAGATGATATTGATGATAGATAAGGAGTGCATGACTAAGTTCCTGGATTTGTTAAGGTAAGTACCATATCTTAAGGATGAGAAGGTCAAAGTTCACAGATTTGTTAGTGGATTACCATTAGCATTTAAGGATCAGATTGAGTATGATGAGCTTTGATCGCTAGAAGTCATTGGGAATTTGAAGCACTGTTATGAGCAATCAAAGCGTAAGACCGAGTCTAAGCAAGGTTGGAAAGGGAATGACAAGACTAAAGGTAGATGGCCACCAAAGCAAACAAGACCTCAGGATGTAGGTGAAAAAGAGAATGTTGTTCCTTACAAGAAGTCTAATGCAGTTGAGAAGGGACATGAGTCACATCCTAGAGAGCAACAAAACATAGGTGATGGTAGGAGATAGTTGTAGTATTGGATATGTGGCAAGGAGAATCTCAAGAAGGATTTTCCATCATATCAGGGTGGTAGGCCTTAGAATTACAATGCTTAGGGGGCACAGAAAGTTGAGGATGTTGGACAGAGCATTCCTCAGATCTATGCAACATTGGATAACAAGTAGGTGGATCACCAAGCATCTATTATCGGGATGGAAAATAAGCTTTGTGATCAAGTTTTTTCGATCTTGATTGACCCTGGATCTAATTATAGTTATGTTAACCCTGACCTAGTGGATAAGTGTGGTTTGAGAAAAGAAGTGCATGTAGATTCTTGGTTAGTACAGTTGGATATGGGTACTAAGAAAATAGTTCATCATTGGGTAAGAGCTTATGCATTTGAGTTAAATGGTATGCCTACATCATTGCATCTGAATGTACTTCCATTGGGATCATACAATATGATTTTGGGTATGGATTGGGTTTATATTCACAGGACTAAGGTGGATTGTTATGAAAAGTCCATTGAGTGCTTAGATGACGATGGAGAATAGAAAATCTACAGGGTAAGAAGAAGGCAACATCAATCAAAATGGTTACAACTATGCAGGCAAAGCATAGTCACGGGAAAGGATGTGTGTTATTTGTATTTCATATCTCCAGTAATAAAGGTGAGGATATTAATGATGCAGAAGTCTTGAAGACGTACCTGGTCTTGCAGCAGTTTCAAGATGTGTTTCCAGTAGAGATTTCATAGTTGTCGCCTCACATGGAAGTGGAATTTTCTATTAAGTTGGTACTAGGAGCAACACCAACATCAAAGGCACCTTACAAGATGAGCACGCTAGATCTAGTGGAATTGAAGTTGTAGTTGAAGGAAATGCTTGACAAGGGATATATTAGGCCAAGTATGTCACCTTGGGGTGCACCAGTGTTGTTTGTGAAGAAGAAGGATTGTACTCTCAAGTTGTGTATTGATTACAGGGAGTTGAACAAGGTGACAATAAAAAACAAGTATTCATTGTTGAGGATTGATGACTTATTTGACTAGTTGAAGGGAGCAACGATGTTCTCAAATATTAGTTTGAGATCAAGATATCATCAGGTACGCATCAAAGAAGAGGAAATTTACAAGACTATTTTTTAGGTCAGATATGGGGCATTATGAGTTTGTTGTGGTTCCCTTTGGTTTGACTAATTCTCCAACTACTTTCATGTATTTGATGAATAGTGTGTTGTTTCCTTATTTGGACAAGTTTGTAATTGTATTCATTGATGATATATTGAAATATTATAAGAATTAGGAATAGCATGGCGAACACTTAGCAATGATGTTAAGATTTTTAAGAGAGAATCAATTGTATGCCAAGATAAGTAAGTACAATTTATTTCAGATAGAGGTATGTTACTTGGGGCATGTTGTTTCCAAGGAAGGCATAACAATGGATTCAGAAAAGATAAGAGCTATCATGGAATGGGAAACTCCTAGAAATTTGATGAGGTTAGATCATTCACGGAGTTAACAGGTTATTATAGGAGGTTCATAAGGAACTTCTCTCAGATTTCCTATCCTATTACATCATTGTAGAAGAACACAAGTAAATTTGAATAGACAAAGGAATGTGCAACAAATTTTGAGTAGTTGAAGCAGTTGTTGACAAATGCTCCAATTTCAAGATTGCAAATCTGGATAAAGAGTTTGTGGTGTGTACAAATGTTTGCAAGGGAGGACTTGGTGGAGTCTTAATGTAGGAGGGACACGTGGTATGCTACAAGTCAAGGAAATTGAATGAGCACGAGCAAAATTATGTGACACCTAATATTGAGTTGGCAACAATCATTCATGCATCGAAGATGTGGAGGCACTATCTTCTTGGCAGGAGGTTTGTGTTGATGAGTGATCATAGTGGGCTGAGATACTTGTTTGACCAACCTAATCTAAATGTTAGGTTAGCTAGGTGGTTGACCACACTCAACGAGTTTGACTTTGAGATTAGGCACATTAAGGGAAAGGAGAATAGGGTTGTCGATGCTGTTAGCAAAAGAATATAGGTAAATCATATAACAACTATGAGTTCTTATGGGATGGATTTACAGGATCAGATCTTACAGGCAGGACAACAGGATGATAGGTACAAGGAGGTTAGGCATAGGTTACAATAGCAGGGTATAGCTGAATAGGATGTGGACTACCATCTCACGATAAATGGTTTGGTCAGATTTAGGAACAAGATCTACGTGTTGGACAACAGCGAGCTCAAGGAGTTTATCTTGAGGGAAATTCACGTTAAGCCATATTCAGGTCACCTAGGATATCATAAGACATTGATAACTGTGGAGAGGTTATAATATTGGTCGAACCTGAAGAAGGAAGTGGCGGAGTTTGTAGCTAGATGTTTGGATTGTCAACATGTAAAGGCGGAGTGTAAGCATCCTGGTGGGTTATTACAGCCAATTCTGATTCCAGAATGGAAATGGGAGGTCATTTCCATGGATTTCATTATAGGTTTGTCAATAATATATAGATAACATGATTCCATCATGGTTGTGTTTGAATGATTGACAAAGGTAGCTCACTTCATAGCGGTTAAGCCTACATATGCAGTTAGTGAGGTAGCAAAAGTCTTCATCAAGGAGATAGCGAGGTTGCATGGTATTCCGAAAAAAATTGTGTCAAACAGAGATGCCAGGTTAACTTCCAAGTTTTGGGAGGAATTATTTTCAGGTTTGGGGACAAAGTTAGCCTTCAGTACAACTTATCATCCGCAGACAGATGGACAAACATAGTGGGTCAACAGGATTTTGGAGGACATGTTGTGAATGTATGTTATGCATCAATAGAGAATATGGTAGGAGTATCTTCCATTGGTTGAGTTTGCTTACAACAATGGGTATCATGAGTCACTGAGGATGAGTCTGTTTAATAGGGTATTGATTAGACTAGACATGTTGGCAGAGATGGAACGACAAATACAAGTTATCAAGAAGAATATAAAGGCAACACATGATAGACATAAGAGCTATGTAGATCAACACATGGTGTTTAAGGAGTTTTAGGTTGGGGGCATAAAGCCCAAAAAGAGCTCCTTGAGGATTGTATCATGGGCCAAGTTAGCACCTCAGTATTGCAGGCCTTTCGAGATCCTTGAGAGGATTTGACAAGTGGCTTATAGACTTGCACTGACTTAGACATGAAAGTCCATGATGTTTTCCATGTTCCATTACTTAAAAGATACATGAAATATGTTGATAATGTGATTGATTGGTTTATATTGCAGGTGGAGCTAGAAGGAGAATTCCAGTCGGAACCTCATTGCATTTTGCAAGGGAAGTAAATCATGCTTCGGAACCAAGCAATTGAGCATGTTAGAGTGCAGTGGAAGTACTTTGGGCTCGATGAAGCTACATGGGAGATGGATGATCATATGCAGTATATGTATCCTTCATTATTTGTCGGTTGAGACAAAGGAGTTTTATTGGAAGCTTTATAACACAACTCATTGTGGTATTTACAACCATAACCATATATATATATATATATATATATATTATATATATATATATATATATATATATATATATATATATATAAAGCTTCCAATAAGTGGTATGGTTGTCATGTTGTTACGTTTTTCATGTTGGTTTTTCTTTCAGTAGGTTGTTCATTGTAACTACTACATCGAGCCAAGTTATAAAGCTCCACGGGTAGTATGTTTTGGTTTTCAACGATCTTACTAGTCATAGGTGTCATTGAACATCAAGGATGATGTTCCGTTAAGGGGGAGGGGTCTGTAACAACCCCGGGTTAAATTTTCATGTAATAAAGTTAATAAAGGAAAAATAAGACCAAGGTCATGGGACACGTATTCCAAGCTGAATGTTGGGAAAAACATCCTAATGGGTGTTCATTTGGTTTATTATGGCTTAGGAAATTGGCAAAGGCTTTGAAAAGGCAAAGAGGCATTAATTGGCATTTTATTTATGAAAATAAAGGAAATTATGAGAAAGGGAAGGTGAAAGGTCACAAGTTGCATGTGAGGAAGAAATTGAAGGAAAATAGAGGAAATTGAAGAAAATAGAGGCCTTAATGATAAAATGTCTTTTGAGGATCAGTTCATAGCCTTTTGACAGTTTTGGGATGAAGCTCTCTCTCTCTATTCTCTCTCTCATAGTCTTGCACACTTAGAGAATTCTTGGAGCACTCTAGCATTGGAGAAAATAAGGCAAAGGAAGGATAAGAAAGCAAAGTAAAGATCAATCAAGGAAGATTTGGATCAAGCAGCTACAATAGGATTACTTGCAGATATCAAGTTGCATGTTTAAAGGAATATTCGGAGGCATCCAAGCATGTTTAGGGCCTAATGATCCCTTGATCGATTTTGGTGGGATTACGGTAAATCCTGGTAGTGCCTGTTTTTGTTTGGGGATAGGAATCCCTTGACCGGTAATGGCAGGATTATGATAAAGCCTGGTTGTGTATGTTCTTGGTTTGGGCCTAAGAGTCCCTTGACCAGTTTTGGCAGGATTGCTGTAAAGCCTGAGGAAGCCCTATTTTTTTGTTGTGAATCCCACATTCATTCTTGGAATATGGCACGAGGTTGATCAGCTGAAAGAAAGATTTTATTTGACCCTATCTATGGTTGGGTGGTACATGGAAGTCCCTGACTTGGTTGGATTTTTCATATGTAATAAGATCACTTTTCCTCTTGTATTTTATTACTAAATGTACTTATTATGATGTGGCTTTGTTGGTTGTTCTATCATCGTTATTATTATGACTATATGTTGGTTATAAGCATGGTTTATGACAAATTCTATTTATGGATCTTATCATGTTTTATTTGGTGAATTATTGGTTATTGAATGCATCAGCTAATAGATGTTATTGCAGCTATTATGAGAAGTCATTACATATTCTTGATGATTTTCAGATAAGTATCAAATCCTTATGTTCAGATATACATTTATAACCTCTAGATTACATGTTCAAAATGTTTTTGACAAAATGTATGCCATGGTTATGCCTAATTAGGTCAAGTTCTTAACTAATGGCTTTGTCCTTGTGTCATTCATCATTCTAGAAAGTTTTATCAAGTTTTGGGTAGAGGTATGGATACTAGCCATGAAAACGTGGCTCCAATTCTAAGGTCACATGCTTAGAACTGGGAAATCTAGATTGCAGTCATTGGGAGGAAGGGTTATCCATGCGACTGGAGGGTTACAGTCATTGTCTTGCCTTGTTTTACAAGTGACTGGGAGTCCAGATCACTAAAAAGGAAAGTTAACTCAGGGGTTGGGAACCTCGAGTGGTTGTTTAGCTGTTGTGGGTCATGTGGCTCCTTAGGAAGGTTAGTAAGGTTTCTTTTTGTCAACTCCATTTCCTTAATGTGATATAGGAGGTTGACTCTTGTCATAGTAGCCCTCAGCTCACATTTACCCTGGCAGGAAGGTGAAAATGGGTAGATATGGGAGGGGTGGTTAGGTTTGACTACCTTAACTCTTAAACAAAGTTACAATATATACTCATCTAGAGTCTTCTACATCATAACCATGTTGCTAGACCCTTTTTCATGAATAATGTATTGGAAATATAGTATCCATGGTGAGTATTTTCATCATGTGAGGAAATGGAAAATTTTAAATTTAAATTTTGCCTCCAAATATTTGAAGTCAACCTTTTATTGTTTAATTTAGTTGGACCCGTTGGATGCACCCATTCAGCCCCTTTTCAAGACTATAAATATAAGGGCCTTCCTCCTCATTTGGCATGTCGATTTCTCTTGCCTTGTCTTTGTTATGGCGAAGGAAAAATAAGCAAGGAGGGCCAAAATTTCAAAAGGAAGGAGGAGAGGCTTGGAAGCTTTTGGTTTATGGTTTGGCTATCATTTTGATGTTGTTTTAGATGTGTTGATGAAATAAGAACTCTATCTCTCTGAGGAAGGATTTCTTGGTTTTCCCCTTATGGGTTTTTCCCTAGCCTTAAGCCTAATTTATATGTGTCTTGTCTCATGTTTTCGTGGTTATTTTCTACTTCTCTTTCATGTTTAAAGGTTGATATTTTATTCTGTAGAACTGATTACTGATACTGGAAATGTAATTGATGCTAACTGATCATTAGAAGTAGTTATCATGATGAAGAAAATTTATTCTAGCTTATGGCCTAGAAAATTTCAACATGGTACCAGAGTGGGTTGAAGAGAAGTTTGAAGAGAAGGATGAATTGATAAATGTTTGGCCGAGTTTTGGGCATACAAAGGCCAAATTTGTAATGAAACTTGAGAATAGATCATTGAACATTCTCTGAAATTCTTGTGGCATTCTGTGCAAGTTCTGTGGAATCTATGTGAACATGAGGTTTCCTTTCTCTTTGAAATAATGTGAGTCTGGAATAATGAAAGTTCTAAATGTGAGTTCCAAATGCAAGTATAATCTCCTTGTAATACTAATATAAGTGGACCAAATATTTTATGCTATCAAAATAATGCAAGTCTCTTTATCTTGTGAAATAGTATCAAATCTAAAATTGTATTAAAATCCAAAATCTACAACTTATAGAAATGGACCGAAGTCTATACTAATGCAAAAAAATATATATCCAATCTTGAGAGCTTCCTATGGCATCTGATCTACTACTTCAATAGCATTTGAACCATTAAGTGGCATCTTGTTATCTCTAGTATGCGAGCTCCTATGACATCAAGATTCTCTGTAAAATATGCAAAATTTGTGGCATATAAGTTTGTGGTTCGTTGTCTATCACTGTGAAGGTTATGTGACATATTTGAAGGTTTAAGGATCTTGAAATATTATGGAAGAAGTTGATCTTGTTGCGAAACTCCTCGAAGGGTACATTTATTGGCATATTGAAGGGTTGAGTTTGAGGTAGACTATCTCTGTGATCAATATCATAATTCAAATGACATTCAAATGCTTCTATGGAATCCAGTTTCCATGGCATTTAAGGCATCTGCATTGTTTGGAAGGTCTGTTGTAATGAACTTAAAGGTGAACTATTAAGACAAGTCTTATATGAAGAAGAATTCATATCCAAGCTTATTGCGTCATCTATGGAACAAGGTTCAAGTCAAAAATCTTTGAGAAAAGATGAATAAAGGCATATCTCTGACATATCAAAGAAGAACGAATCTAATAATGGCTATGGTGATCTGAATTATAATTCTAGGTTTCTCTTTGATGAAAAGGGTCGATTCCCTTGTTGTTGAGGCACTATCTCTAAGGATATGCAAGTTTTTGACCCACTTTGTCTTTGTGTTTTTGCAATCAATTCTAAATTATGATTTGAATTTGCATGCCTAATATTGCTAGTCTTGCACATAGATCTCTATGAAAGAAATTAGAGGATTAACCTAGTTACTAAGCTCTGTTCTAGACATAAAATAAGGATAGATTTTATTATAGAAGTTGGCCTGAAAGAAAAGGATCTGACTCTTATAAGTTTTTGTCACTTGGAAGTGATGAGTAGCTCATTCTCCAAATGGAAGGTATGTATCTATCCACTATGATTTTGGATCCTGCATTGACAACATTCCTATTGAAGTAAAAGACTTTTATTAAGAGGTTATTCTGTGTCATGAGACTTGTATCGAAAATTTTGTGTTAAGGACTATTGTTTCAGCTGAAGGAGTCACATGTTGTGCTACAACTTCAAGGACTTGAATATCAAAGAAAGAGTCATAAATGACTAAAAACATTTTGATCTATAAGGAATTACATGTATGAATAAGAATAATAAGGTTTATTGCACTTGGGATTAAAAATGATCACTTTAAATTTTTGAAAATCTAGCAAGAAGGTTTGAACAAGAAATCCATAGGGTTTGTAGAACAAACCCTAGGACTGATAACAAGAATGATAAATTTGGAAAATGAATGAAAGGATGAGAAGCAAGGAAAATATAATAATATGTCAAAGTTCTTTCATTGTTGAGGAATTAAGATTTGATAAAATTACAAGCTCTAGCCTATTTGGAAGATTGAAAGGTTTTTTTTTTTGTAATCCCTAGCAAGGGAGCCCCCAGGATTTGTGAGCTAAACCCTAGGACCGATTATTCATAATGCTAATATCAAAATCATAATAATTAAGATAAACATTAGGGTTTGTAAACCCTAGATTAATATAGTAAAATCATTAGAGTTTGAAGTTAAAACCCTAGTCAAATAATTGTCATCCCTATCTAGACAAAAGGAGTTGGAAAAGAAAACCTTGAGCTCATGGATTGATCACTTCTGCTTAAAATAAGAAGAAACCCTAGTTCCTAGAAGATTTGACATCTTGATGATGAGGTTGATTTGCAGGTTGGATGCAAGAAGACTAAAGACTAAGAGGGAGCTGACATGTTCTCAAGAGATAAGTCATATATTTCTTTTATAGTTTAAATCGTTACTAATGATGTGGATGAGGTCAATGTGGATTTCTTGATGATGATATGGACTACTTGATGATGTGGACTTCTTAATGATGATAAGCACTCTTCGATGATGTGGACTTCTTAATGATGATATGTACTCTTCGATGATGTGGACTTCTTACTGATGACATGGAATCCTTGATGATGTGGAATTCTTGATCATGATATGCACTCCTTGATGATGTGGATTTCTTGATCATGATATGGACTCCTTGATGATGTGGATTTCTTGATAATGTGGACTCCTTGATGATGATGATGTGGATAAGATTAACTCCTTCATGAGTTGAACGAAGTTGATTAGACCCAAGAAGAATAAGATCAAGAGGGAGCCAACACATTCTCTAGAGACAAGTACTTTCTTTATTGTTTATATTGTTGTTTCATTACGAGTATCTTTGTATACCTTTCTTGGATGTATTTGTTCTTCCATGGCCTCCTAGCGAGGATTACATGTACATAATTAAGATTGCCAAGGTGTGGTGACCATTGGAAATGGATGGAAGAACAATGTGACGAGAAGACTCATGATTGGATGGGCTTTGGACTCAAAGGAAGCATACAAGAACAACCTAAATTTAAGCATGTTTTGATCTATGACAAAAAGAAGTCAGTCGTGACTTCCAAGATGAAGTTGGCTAGATGTTTGGAAGAATGATGCTAATCCAATTCCGGTGAAGATGAGCCCACAATTCTTCTGCTACGTTTTCATGATATGTTTTTGACAAGGGTTTAGGACTTGTTTAGTGTAAGAGAGAGATGATTGAAGAATTGTAAGATTGGAAGTGTGGCACAAGCCTAGTGAAATCCTTGCTGAGGTTGTGGAATGATGGATTGTGATTACATGAACACTTGATGAAAATTTTGAAGAAGTTGTGAGACTCTATTTCTGACTTGATCAATTCTCTTATTAGCTTTTTGAACCACCAAATGAATGAAATTGTTGACTCTATGGATTGGATGTATTAAATAAATAAAGAGCACTTTTGGGTGCTATGTTGGTTTGAGTGACATGGATGTTCTTGTTGCATTTATCCCGATTGAAGTTGTACCTTATTTGTGAAACATGTTAGCTTCAGAAGTAGGCTGTTTATGTTTACTTTTGTGAGAAGCCACTTATTGTATGTTGTATTCACCCATGGTATACATGCATGTTATTAAGTAGGTTGCTGATGTTTGCTTCTATGAGAAGCCACTTATTATCTGCTAGATTCGACCATGGTATACTTTCCTGTTGTTGGGCAAGTTGCTGGTGTTTGATTCTATGAGAAGCCACGACTGAAGTTGAATATATAATTGGTTGTTCAGCCTATTGTTGTCTATTGAAATGTTTGATCAAGTGATAAAATACACCATGGCTACTTTTCTGCGATTGAACATGCTGTTGATGTTTTCTTCTATGAGAAACCTAGAATGACTAAGAATTCCTCTTGGAGAGGGAGCACTGATTACATAACATCATGAATCTTCCTTAGGCTGCGTGTCGAGGTACCTATGGATTAGTTAGGAATATTGACACTCCCTTAATATGTGGGTTGAGAGACAAGTGAGTCTAGTCAGGGAGCTTGGTTCTAAGGCATTGAGTTTGTGATCTCTCCCTTATGCTATTTGCCAAGAGACCTATGTATTGGTCAGGGAGATCAATCTTGAGTTCTCTCCCTTTGGCTTTGGGCTGAGAGACCTTGTTTATGGTCAGGGAAATGTACCTTTTGCATATGATTGATTTGGCCTCATTGATTGATCAGACTTGTGATGGATGCTATGTATCTTTCCTTATGATGAGACTGATGATCTCTCCCTTAGATTGTGTGTTGGGAGACCTATGGATTGGTCAGGGAGATTTATCTTGAGAAAGAGAGTGAAAATTACCTACCTAGCTAACAGGGAGTGTTGGAAATATAGTAGCCATGGTCAATATTTTCATTATGTGAAGAAATGGAAAATTTTAAATTTAAATTTTGCCTCTAGATATTTCAAGTCGACCTCCTATTGTTTAAGTCAGTTGGGCTATTTAGAGGCACCCATTCAACCCCTTTTAAAGACGATAAATATAAGATCATTCCTCCTCATTTGGCATATCAATTTCTCTTGTCTTGTCTCTGTTCTAGCGAAGGAAAAAGAAGCAACGAGGGCCAAAAATTTAGAAGGAAGGAGGAGAGGCTTGGAAGCTTTTGGTTTCTAGTTTGGCTATCATTTTGATGTTGTTTTTGATGTATTGATGAACTATGAACTCTCTCTCTCTCACATAAGGAAGTATTTTTGGTTTTCCCTTTGCGGGTTTTTCCCCCGCCTCAGACCTAATTTTTTAGTCTCTTGTCTCATGGTTTCATGGTTATTTTCTACTACTCTTTCATGTTTAATGGTTGATATTTTCTTCTGTATAACTGCTTAATGATATTGGAAATGTAATTGGTGTTAGCTAATCATCAGAAGTAGTTATCGCGATGAAGAAAATTTATTCTAGCTTGTGCCCTAGAAAATTTCAACATAATGGGGCTTGACGTGACATCCTCTCGGATTATGGTGGTGAAAACAAGAAGGTCAACTTCTGAGAGGCATAAATTTCACATACAGACTCCAATTGACATGATTCTTGCGCTGTTGGAAAGACATATGTGCGTAAAATAGGAAAAAATGGTGTCACGCTAAAGCGACAAAGTTTTACCCCCAAAAAGCGTCGTTTGATGCCTCAAAACCCTTTTGGAATGTTTCAGACCCTAATTTGCCAAATTGGGTCTTGTTGGTAAAAATGGTCTTGAGAGTTGATTCCTCCACCTTTTTCATTTTGAAAGCATCGAGATGGATGACAAACAATATAATGATCCAATTCGGATGAATTGGACAAGTAAAATTGCAGGGCATACCTAAAACAAAGTGGGAAGGTGGACGACAGCGAGCAAGACCCTTTGTCAACCTGATAGCTAGCAACCACACCACAAAAGGAAGAAAACCTGCAAAGACAAAGTTTCCCACCAGAGAAGACGAGGTTACATAGGCTCCAACAAACACATTGAAGCATGGGCTAGGGGGTAAGGGTGGCTAGGTTTCCAGTCGCCTCGCCCCCACTCCATGCAAAAATAACCACCTGCAAAAGAGGGAAAACAATATAGAAGGCTATTATCTTAAAAAGAGAAAGGAAATCACAAAAAAGCCAGCAAAGAAGGCTTGTTATTCTACAAACCCACTGCCAGGGTTTTCTCAAACTCTCCTATTTTCATTTTTTCTAATAACATAAAAATAAAGATCTATTTCCCATTTATTAGCGTTTTAATCTAAGCATAATGGCTAAGTAAAAACCATTAAGAAAGAACGACATACATGATTCATTAATTCCAAACTATTTTTCCATTTTTTAATTAATTTATTCATGTTGGTATATTATCTATGTTCAATTTTAAATATATTAAATTTTTAAAGTTCATATTTAGTGTATATAGTTAAGTTAACTTTAATGTATTTTGATATGTTTTTTTGCCCTAATTTAGTATTTGGTATTAGTAGCAATTGACCCATACTCTTGGAATTTGAGATTTGCATTCAATAAAGGAAGAAAGAAAGAAAAAAGAAATTATTTTAATGTCCACGAGGCTAAAGATAGCCTATGGGATAGATTGCTTCTTCATCTGTTTGATGTATTCAACCCTTTTTTTGTGAAGCTTCACAATAAATTCTCCCAGCTTCTCAACAAATCCCTCGCTAAATAGATTATCCCATGAGCTAGCTGCCAGCATATCTACATAACTTTCCTTGTTGTCTTTGAAGACCTCACATTCTAAAATCAAAATGTTTCTCTATTTCCACTTTTTCGGAAGAACAAAAAATGCATACTCTTTCCTCCCACACTTCTTTTGGCCTTTTCCAGTGCTCTTTTTCACAATGGAGTTGATGAGAATTAGTCCTTAACTGAGCAATAAGAATTTTGGCTCTCTAAGAGATATTGCCCTCTATGTATGCTTTTGGTTGATGACTATGAGTGGGATTAAACACTTCAATATGATACTTCTTCTTTCTTCCTAGCTCCTTATCCCAAGTATGCTTGTGGAACTTATCCATAACAAAATATTTTATATCTTTGTTGTTTATGGGACACATGTTCAAACAAATACCCCATTTACTAAACCATTTGTTATTTTACTGCATCCAAGTTTTTCTTTGTTTTTTGTTTTTTGTTTTTTGTTTTGTTTTGTTTTGTTTGTTTGTTTGTTTGTTTGTTTGTTTTTGTTTGTTTGTTTGTTTGTTTTTTTTTTTTTTTCTTCGCACAATTTATCATTAAAGACAACCTTAAGCCATTTATCCTCTTCCATTTGCTCATTTTTTTAAAATACCTTATGACTCGCACCATAGCAATTACTTCAATAGGAGCAACCCGTCTTTCATTTAACAAGATAGCATAAGGAACTCCACTTTTAATCTTGAATTTGTTTGTAATAAAACACTTCTGAATTTGTCTCCATTGCATGTCCGATGTACTGCTGACCCATAGTTCACAACCATAGAGAATCACCGGAATCACTAGAAGCCCAAAGAGAGTTTGATTGGTTTTTGAGTCCCATAACTTTGCCTCTTGACACTTATTTTGAAAAGCATAAAATGCTTTCCAATCGCCCAAAGTTCTTTTCTTTCTACAACCATCCCAAATTAGATTTTTGTTGAAGTCAATTTTGAGGTATTTGTAATCGACAACTTGTTCTAGAATGTTGCCTTCAAAGTAGAGTTTATGTTGGTTATGTTTTCCTTTTTAAAGAAAACCACTACTTTCGTTTTGTTGATATTTACTTGCATCCCCACACTTCTACAAAAATGTTCAAGGGATAGCAAGTGCTCTTACAAACCAAGAGCCAATATAGGATTCAAAATAAGGTCATGTGCATACAAAAGAAGCCTTATAACAAACTTTCCCAAATAGATACCATCACCCCCTTACAAATTTAACCACTCCTCAAGCTTGTCGATATATAAACCAAAAAGGGTTGGAGACAATGGGCAACCTTGCTTGACCCTGATATCGATTCTAAAACTTTCAGAAATGACTGCTGAAGTTCCGATTTTGACTTTGACCTCTTCATATAGCTTATGCACAACTTCTCTCAAATGTTTAGGAACCCCAAGTTCCTCCATTTTGTGCCAAAGCTTATCCCTAGGAACCGTGTCAAATGCCTTTCTGAAATCAACAAAGCAACAAAAGACTTCTTCCTTTTTCTCCCAAACTTTTTCAATGATGTGCCTTAAAGTTATACAATGATCAACTGTGGAATGTTTAGGTCTAAACCGTGCTTGACCTTTAGCATGCTTATCTCTTTCTTCTGCCCACTTGCTAATTTTATTTTCTAGCATGTTTCCAAATAGCTTTGCAAACAAAGGGTTTGTCATGATGGTCCTATAATTGGAAGGATTATTAACGTCACCATTCTTGAAAAGAGTTATTTCCAGACTAGTTATCCTTCCAATTATAGCCCCTATTGTATGATGTTGTTGATTTTTTTTGTAATGTGAGGTGCAAGGATCTTTGAGCTCCACTTTAGATATTCTGCTTGGAGTTCAACTAAGTCTTTTTATTTTCCAACACCCAACTTCTTGATACCCATCTCTACCTCTTGCACCGTGAAGGGTTCAGTGTCTGTGTTGACCAAGGGAGGAGGGTCAACCTTGGGATCTTGCTCATAGAGTTGTCTTACATAGTCAAGCCATTTAGAAGTTGTTATACTATTTCCAATTTGTATCTTTCTCAGTTGGAGCTCCTTCCAAAATAATTTGGGATTATTTTTTCGAAGGAAGATTAGTTCTTCCCTTCTTGAAACCATGAAATCAGCCTTTTTCTTGCTTAATAACTGTTTGTAAGCTTTAAGCTTTATGTTATCCTTGTTTGACTCTTTCCACATTTTCCTTGCCTTTTTGCATTCCTTGTCAAACCAAGCATTAACCGCAAAGCAATTTGTTTCAGACTTTTTAATTTTTGCTCTTTTGCACTCTGCAAGTGCGCATTGAATTAAATGTGTTAATTCATGACTATGAAGGCTGTGAATTGTGATTTTCTCCTTCTTGAAGAACCTCTCTAGTGTCATTTTGAAGGTATTACAATTTTCTAGAGTCAAAAGAACTCTGCCCTGTGGGATATTTTGTTGGACATACTGAATTTTTGACTCTAATTATTTCTTCCTAGTCCAAGAGAAACTTAAATAAATTGGCTTGTGATATGATTTTAAGTCCCACAACTGATCTCCAATCAAAACTTCCTCCATTTTCTCACACAAACCATGTGAACAAATTACATAATCTACTACACTTGCTCCATTGTAAGTATTGCAAGTAAAATTACCAGACTTTGCCCATCTAGTCAAGCTATTACAAATGACTAAATCAAAGGCCCCACATAGAGTGAGCAATTGTTCACCAAAGAGATTGCAACCCTTGTCCTCTGAAATTCTTTACCATAGATGATTACTCTCTTCTGTAATCCAAATAGGGTCATAATCATCTTTACAACAAAGAATGCTAGCTTGCTCACTTGCAATCCTAGCATTGAAATCACCCACTATAAGGACTCCACCTAGCTGAGAATATGTTGTAATATCTGCTTTTAAGGTTGCAAATGGATCTTTGTGGTTAAGCCCTCTACCTTTGTAGATTTTGAAACTTGTGGCGCAAAATAGCATGCTGCAATTCTGATGTGGTTTCCTTTTTATGATATTTTAAACCAAATGCATTGCTTATTTGAGTCTTCTTTTTCTAACTGAATGAGACGACCTTCTTTTTCCCTCACTAAAACCATGATACCCTCGTGCCCTTTGCCATTCCCTGCTGCCTTGTTCCACACTGCCATCTTCCAGTATCCTTCAAACATAGGTGTCTTGCACCCTTCATGCTCATGTGTTTCTATGAAGCAAATTTTGTCTCTATCTTCCGCAATAGGCCCTAACCCAGGTCCTCGTCTCCATGGGTAACCTCTGCAGTTCCAACAAACTAATCGTAAGGAAATCTGGGTATGACTTGGTTGCTATTTATTTTGACATGCAAGACTCGCATTTGAGTCTTTGTCTGTGCTTTCCCATACTGACCTTGCTTCCTAATTTCCTATGAAATTGCTATTTTGCAATAGGTGTTCAAGTTATATTTGAATAATCATTAGTGCTCTATAAAACCAAGATTCACAAAATAATGATTTTTAGTTATTAATTACCATACAAATATTGTTGCCATCAATTTCATTTTGTTATGATTATTAACAATGTCTATACTATCATTGCCTCTACCAAAAACTGCCACTATTCAAATACAAGATTCAAACAAAAATTGTCTAAGCCATTATCTAATGCAAGGGTGTCACTCATCCTTTGATGAATTCTCTACCTTATAATGAGCATTAGATCATACCTAAGATCATATATATAATAACTTATATAGTATAATTATATTATATATATATATATATATATTTAATATTCTCTCTCTCTGGTAAAATATTTGTTGATTAAATAGATATATATATGTCCTTAAAACCCATAAACACTATCCCATAGAACATTCCTACAGTTAACAAATTTCACACTTTCGTAAGTGATTTAATAACAATTAAATCAAACTTAAATAATGAATTTAATTACTTTATTACTATTAAAATCATTATCTATTTTTCTATTTTATATTTTTAATTAAGATTATAATTATTTAATATATATATATACTCTCTATTATATATATATATATAAACGGGGTTGGTTAATCCCTGAGAATCATGTATTTAGGGCCAATCTATATAGAATTATGTTACATATATATTAACATTCACATCAAGTCAATATCAAGCATCAAGTACATAAAACATACGCCAAATCATTAGCCAACATCAAAATTGGGAGCGAAAATGCGGGGCGTGTAAGCCGTTCAGCCCCGCCGTTGTACCATGCACTCGCTGTGCAATATAAATAATTATATTTAAAATAATTTTTATAAGCTATTAAATTATTATTATCTTATTTAAATTTTTCATAATAAAAATACAATTTCATTTTTTTATAAAGTAGATGAGTCTTTTGTCTTACAAACAAAAATTTCTTATACACCAATATTATATAACCTTATCATAACTTTGAAATTAAATAATAATAATAATAATTTCAATTTCAATTTCATATCATCGATCCGAATTTACCATTTCAATTCCGGTATCATAAATCCAAATTTATAAATTTCAATTTTACCATCATAAATCCAGTGTTCAAAACATTTCCAAATCTATCGAGCCCCAGAAACCTTAAAATTTCCGAACCCACCCACTCACACTTCGCAAAATTCAACGTAAATGAAAAATAGATATAAATGTTGAAAATGTCCACTTATCATACGCCCTTCCGGCGCAAGCATGAGTCAGGTTTTAACAATTTGGCATTTTTGACTCTCATTTCATACAGGTAAAATTGAGCCATAAACTGTCAATCCCATCCATTTCTTATTCTTATAAGATTTTTCCGATATCTTTGTAACGCATCACTTTCAAAGCTTTTCTATATGAGGATGGGCTTCGGACCTGGAGACTCTCTCTTCAAACCATCTTCGATGCCGCTCGGCCCTGCTGTATGAAAATTAAACACCAAAGATGCCATTCTGTTCCCTCTCATTGATACGTTCAGAGCCAACTCAAATCAGTATGATTTAACTAGTGTTAAGTTTTATATTTTTGATTCCTTGTGGTGGTCAATTTGGGCAGAGAAATGGCATCTTGGAGGTCATTTTTGCCTCTGTTAGTAATCATATCTCTCGTGATTTACGAAGAAATGGTGTCAATTCCCACCTGTGTGACGCTTCCACACCATTCTGACTACAGTCCGACACCCACAGACGTGACCGCAATGCTGGTTGCAGATTTGCTGTTGTTGGGTTCTGAAGCAGGCTACATGAATCTCATCTTCAGACACTCCTACATGGCAAAGTTCTTCCGGGTGGGTTTTCTTTCCTTTTAGACACACCTTTTCTTTCAATGTTGTGATGAATTCAATGAGCAGGAACCATGTGTCTATGTGGCCTTTTGTCCAGCTTAATGTTGGTTTTTCCATTGGCATTGCGGTTAATTAGTTATGAATCTCGATAATTAATTTTTTCATGGGCATTCCAGTTGGGTGCCATGTAATCTGTACATTCCCCTGTTAAGATTATATGTGAAGGGTATACTTCCTAATTCACTGGAATTTAATACTGGGGAATAAGTTGAGGAAGTATTCTGCATTTTAATGGGCAAATTCTTAAACAGGATCCATGTGTTTATTACCGTTGAAGTTGCCATACCCTGCCACCATCGTTTGGATCTCACGCTTGAAGGGCTATAAGCTACCGTTGGGATTCTTTTTGCCTGGGCGCCAGAGTTCAGTAGTGGTACTTAGTGGTGCCTGCTGATTACTGTTGTATTCACACCTACTGGTGCCAAGAATAATTATTAAAGTTGAAAAAGGCTTGACATGAATTAGCTGTGGCGATCTTTCTTGGGACACATCAAATGATATGGCCTGTGCTTGGTACGTATCGGACCAGCACAAACATGTCGAGCTTATTGGACAGCGTGCTAACCCTCCTCTGCACACCAAGTTTAGGGTGTTTAATTTGATCCCCCAAAACTGTCAAAATAATAGCGATGACTGTCATGTATTCTGCCCCTTCTAATGCATAATTTCATTTAGTATCCCTGCTCTTATTTTCATTATGACACTATTCTTTGTTC
>APFE031528941.1:0-11636 GCA_000404065.3 Pinus taeda | reverse complement strand
CACCTTAACACCGCCGACTCTACCAGTACCACCACCACCTTCACCTTAACACCGCCGACTCTACCACTACCACCACCCGCTCCACCTCCTGCTCCACCATATCCACCTCCACTACCTCCTCATCCTCCACCTCCAGCACCACCTCCTCCTCCTCCTCCTCCTCCTTTACCTCCACCTCGACCTCGACCTCCACCTCCTCTACCACCTCTGCTTCAACCACCTCCTCCTCTACCAGTACCACCACCACCTCCACCTTAACACCGCCGACTCTACCACTACCACCACCATATCCACCTCCTGCTCCACCATATCCACCTCCACTACCTCCTCATCCTCCTCCTCCTCCTCCTCCTCATCTTCCATCACCACCTCCTCCTCCATCACCTCCCTAACCTCCACACCTCCTCCTCCTTGACCACCTCCTCGAATACCTTTGCCTGCTCTCCCTCCTCCTCCACCACCACCTTTGCAACCTCCTCCACCTCCTCCACCTCTAGATCCTCCACCACCTCAACCTGCACCACCTCCTCCACCACCTCAGCCTTCACCACCTCCTTCGCCACCTCCACCACCTCCTCTTATGCATACACCTACTCCACCTCCTCCACCACCACCACCTCTTCCACCTCCACCTCCACCTCCTCCTCCACCACCTCCTCCAACTCCACCTCTCCTCCATAACCACCTTCGCCTCCTCCTCCTCCACCACCTCCATCTCCACCTCCCCATTCCCTCGCCCTATGTCTCATAAAAAAACCTCAAAAAAAATTCAAAATTACATATCATTTCATTCTCTTTATTTATAATACTTATTGATTCATTCTTTACAATGATAATTCAGATATCAACATATACATGATAATATAACAAATAATATGTATAACAATTTGCAATATAAATAAGTAATTATGAGAACAACAAATTAATTATTTTTCTTTTTTTTTTTAATTTATATAAATATTATCAAAAATGTGTAGAAAAATCACAGAAATCATATTCTTGATTTCCAAAACTATTTAAAATCAATAGATTAATTATATAAAATCATTAAAAGATAAAATAAAATAAAAAATCAATTACCATAGACATAAATTCTGGAAACACCTAACATACAAACACAAAACGCATTTCTGGAAACTCCTAAGTAAAAAGTAAAAAATTAAATTTAAAAACAAATTTCTTTTGAGCTAAAATATTGGCAATTTCAAAGTTAGAAAGACTGAATGGTTGATGGAAAAGCAAAAAAATTAAAAACTAAATTTTAAAATAACATTGTTTCTAAATTTAAAAATTAGCAATTTCAAAGTAAAACATAAAATATAAAACACATTTCTACCTAAATTGCAAATTGAAATTGACATATAGTAACCGTGTTATGAGAAATAATTTAGAACATACCTTAAATGTGGAGGAACAATAAATTAAATCAAATCTACTTGACGCATAACCATATAAACTAGTTGTGCATACAACCCTTTGTTCTTAATAACATTATGACTTTCTTGAATATGCATAGTAGACTTCAGTGAGAGTATTTAATTTTTTTTTGACATTTTTATATTTTGGTATATGTTGTCAATGGAGATACTTCATTCCCTATCTTTAAGTTCAATATGAGAACCAAATTTATCAAGTTAAAGGGGTTATTTGGTACCAATTAGTTAAGCTTTGAATAGAATATGTAATGGAACAACAATTTACATGATTGTTAGTATATTTTATGTGAGATTATGTAGGATTAAAACAAAGATAACTACTCCACTATAACTAAAAAAGGTATTCACAAGCTTACAAAATTCCAAGAAAATTGAAGGGACCATTAATTTTTATACTTCAAATTATATTCTTGTTTCAATAGTTATAATGCTAAGATGGACGAACTTACTCTCCAAAATTTCTTGTTCTAAGAATATTTTTATGGGAGGTGTGAACCACTTATTTATTTCTCTAACCTACTAGTGATTACTTATCATCAATTTATATTGAAACAATCCTTGCAATTATCATTAACTTGCATAACCAAATCCTAATTCAAATTATTAGAGAAAGTCTATTATTACATGGTATGTTAACAAAATATAAAATATTGTGCATAATATTTTTATGCATGATATTTTCCATACTTTTTTGAAATGTTATAATAATTAGCTACGTTAATTAATAATAATAGAAAATATTGTATATTCATAATATTTTTCAGCTAAAATTAATTCTTTGCATCAACACTAAAAATATTTTACAACAATAATAAATCAATACGTACCAGCTCAAAGGATTGTACGTCCATAAGTAAGACGTACCAGCTGAGAGGATTGTAAACGCACATCCACGAGAACGATCTTCCGAAGGTGATTGGATAGATGGGGATGTCCACCAAAATCATCCCTGCCGTGGATCCTCAGTAACTCACGCCGCGACTATCTGGCATAAATGAGAGGAAAAGAACAGAGCAGAAAACCCATCAGAGTGTTGGGCATACACAAAATAAGGCGCGGTTGCCCACCGCCTGATTCGGCCGACAGACGACCGATATCCTTGCATGACAAAGCATCCTTCCAACACTTGTAAACGCTACAAAAATGAAAAACGCAATCAGGGGTAGCCGTGCCAGCAGAGACTCTACCAGTTCAGAGCAGATTGATCCATTACCGGCTATATTTTCTAAATCTTCAGCCATTGACCATTTCTCTTCGGTATTACCTCGAAATTGAAGGCGTTAATTTGACGGCTTTGTTTAACTATTTATTTTACCTTTTGGATATTTTCCCAGTTTGCCAAACAATTTTTTTTTACAAAAGTTGTTTTAAATAGTTTAAAAAACATTTAAATGGTTCAAAGTTTATAAATTAAATTTATAGTTCTAATAATTTTTTATCATTTTATTTTAATGCTGAAAGTTTATTAAAATTAAATTTATTAATTTTATTAATTTTTATCAATTTTTATTTTTTAACAAAAATTGATGGGAGGGTTCTACCTCCATTTTTGTCCAGAAGGGTTGACTACAAAGATCATAAAGTATAAAGACATTCCTATAGATGTCTCTTTATAGACTGCATGTCCAAAGTGTAAATCCTAGTTGCAAGCTTCTTTGATTGAAGATGAAAATTTTGAGGCCATTAAAAGTGAAAATTTTATTATCTCACAAAATAGAAAGGGGAGATTTGCGAGAGTGCTCAATATGGAGTATGTGAAGATGAAAATTTTGAGGCCATTAAAAGTGAAAATTTTATTATCTCACAAAATAGAAAGGGGAGATTTGCGAGAGTGCTCAATATGGAGTATGTGCAAAGGGACAATGTTTTGTTGCCTTGTGGTATACAAGTGATTTTAGATTCATATATATTCAATTTGGGTGATATTAATATATCCTAGTTTGAGAAGTACAAACTAGATTTAGGAAGCTAAGTGATTAGATTAATTAGAGAGATTGCAAAAACTGCAATATTTTAGGCAAAATGATTTATATAACGAGTATACATAATTCTTATATATTTATGTATATATATTTGACAAGTACAATGCTATATATTCCATATGAGGAATACATATATATATATATATATAGATATAAAATGTTTGTCATGTCACTTTTGTGAATTGAAATTAAAACTAATGGTTACAATAGTATACAAGAAGATTCGATATGTTGATTGGATTAGGTTGTTGAGATATTTTCTCCACAAAAAATCTCCTAGCTTACAATCTATTGGATCTCATATGCACTATATTAGTGTGATGTATTCTAGTGTGAAACCTAATAGAAAAACGAATTTTGTGTGTGTGTGTGAGAAGTTATGATTTCTTTCTTGGTATCAAAGACATTTTGGGAATAACTTTTGTAACAAAGACAAGTGTGAAAATATTTTTGTTATTTAATTTATTTTGCCAAATTGGTATTTGTTTCTTTTGTTAATGAATATATACAAGTGTGAGGAGGCATTGTCGAGAACATTGTGAGGATTGTTAGCCTTGTTGGCAAATGGCCCAAAAATGAATCCAAAACACTCTCGAAGTCTTCAAAATTTGTTTAAGGATAATTCAAAGATCAAAACAATCACATGCCAAGAGCCCTCAGAATGGCGGAAAAGCACTATCGGGAGGCAGAAAACCAGAGAAAACAATGAAAAACCATGTATCAGAGGCATAAACATTGATACACACAACAACCGTCATATGTGGTTGATCAACGGTCTAGATCTGATCGGCGGGTCACAATCGGCGGATATCGGCTTGGACTGTATGGAACTTGCGACAAAGATCAGTGATGCAACGTGGACCGTCGATCAAGCATGCAGATCGATGACCCACATTGCATCACAGGATCACTATCAGAGATTAGTGAAGAGCGCTATCAATGGCTCGAGGCATGAGCGATATACGATTACGATTAGATCGCATTGCTATATCGCATCAGAGAAACACCATGGAGTGGGGTCTTTACACATATATGTGTGCGACCCGATGAACCTGACCTGACGGTATTCTAAATATTATTTCGTAATATTTGAGGTTTGCAGAAAAGCCATTTTCAATGCATTTTCGCAGTTTTTTATGTATTTCTAAAATACAAAGGGGAAGAAAGGGAACAAGCCACTTGCAATTTGTGATAGCGATAGGTATGGACCTAATAGAGGAATGGACAGAGTTCAAGGACTTTTTAGTTCGAAATAAACAGAGCTTGGCAGGAGTCTATAGTGTTGCAACGTTTTCTGTATAAACTAGAAAACAATCATTGTTAGTATTTAAAGGGATTACAAAGGCCCGAAGACCCATTCCATCACAAAACAGAGGCCGGGGATTAGTTGCTGAGAGACAGAGGCCGAAAAGTGAAAAAAATGGCCACAACACAATGCAGCCCGAAATATAAGTGATCATGGAGCATCAACAGTGCAACACAACCAAAACCAAAAAAAGCGATCGGGGGGCATCTCTGGCATGAACGAGCTCCCTGCCAGCATAGCAAAGTACCAGAATGAGGTTACTCTTTTGTTAGAGAATAAACCTCCAAGCCCATGCGTACCTAGTTAGAGCATTAAGTCATTAAAGACAAAGGGAATATATTAAGACTTATCGAGCCTCAGAAGGCTCGAGAACATTGTAAAAGGGCCTATAAATATGTGAAAATCAGAGTAACAAGGGTTCAACTTCTAGAGACTGTGGATACTTTGCTACTCAAGCTTCTCATCTTTATTCTAGCAATATAAGCTTATTTTGCTGTTATATGTTCAATTCCCATTTTCTCTTATGTTCTAAACTTGCACTTGAATAGGTTTTTCATGTTTCTTCTGTGTCTAATGCCAAATAACTGTCATCTTATCTTTGCATTGATAAATTAGATTTGCAAGCTTCATTTACTTCCTGTAGCTGGCCATTCATATGTGTTTATATGTGCATCTATTGGTACAGTCGGTATTCTCCATCTATCCATTGAATCTACAAACTATTGAGCATTAGTGGTCTAAAGCCTTGTAAAGTTGAGCGTGCTCATGCATGTCTTGAGTAAAAACAGAGCTAAAATGGTTATCTGACTTGATCCAGACCTTCATCCATTCCAATAGTTTCGAGAACAATATTGAAGATTATATGTTACAAGGCATCTCTGAGTTGCAACCTAGGAGAGTTTCTTGGAGTGATAACATAATTAGCATCGTTGCTGGGGAGAGGAAACTGAAGTTGAGATTCCCTGGGAGACGACACAGATCCAGTTTTGATGATAGACAAAGTCTGGGCACTTTTTCGATTGTAATCATCTATCTAGCAACTCTACTAGAGGACAAACCTCTTAGTGACTCCACTTCATAGTTTTGGCTCAATTTGTGAGGCATACTCGGAGAAATCCTCAGAAACCACAAGCTGACCGATTATTTGATCCTAAGAAAATCATCAAAGAAAGAAAAGTATTCCAGAAAGGAGCATCATGTTCAAGTAAATCTAAACAATATTTTATATCTCTTCAAGAAAATCCTGTAATAGAACAAATACATGTTGAGAGTATAGCATCTAATACTAGTAGTGAAGAGAAAATATGAGAGATTCATAAAGCTCCTTATTCTTTAGGTTCTCCTTTTGTTATATGCCCAAAGGAAACCCTACCTTATACCCATCATACTCCCTTAGTCTTATCAGTCACTCCTCAGCCCTCTATCATTCAGACTGCCAGTACCCTTATAGCCACCACAGCTATGGCAGGACCACAAGAACCTACAAAAATGGAAAGAATCATAGCTGCTAGGTATGGAACTCTAGTAGTGCCCACTCCTTTGAATTCCATGCCTACTACAAAATAGCAGAAGTATAGGCCCAAGTTCACTGGGACTTAAGTTGTTATAGATGAGAATCATCTTGAATCATTCTATAGCTATGTTGATAACTTGGACATTAGTGAAGATGATGTGTGGATGAGAGTCTTTATCCAAAGCCTAGATGGAGAGGCTAGAAAATGGTTTAGAGAACTGACCCCAAGATCTATAGCAGATATTGAGGCTTTAGATGATGCATTCCTAAATCATTGGGGGTATAAGAAGGATCTAATCTACTACCACACCAAGTTTGGCAACATAAAGAGGGAAAATGGTAAGTTTCTTTCTGATTTTAATAAGAGGTTTAACCACATGTACAACAATATACTAGCTGAAGTACAACCCACCACTACCTCTACTAAACTCACCTATGCCAGTGCTTTTGATTTAACTTCGGTCTACTATTGAGGGAGAGGCAATGTGCTACCTTGGCTGATATGCAAGATGCAGCCTTGGAAGTAGAATCAAACATCATGGCTACAGATAAGCTCAAGGGAAATGTTGATAGAAGAAGACAAAGGGGCAAGTCTTCATCATCTTTAAACCCTAAGATAGATAAAATGACTAAGATGATAGAGTCATTAGCCTCTGAAATCTCCAAGTTAAAGGTTGAGCAGCACCCTAGGAAAGGAAGAGTTCATAATACCTTTACTCCTACAAATCCAAATCCAAATCCATATAGAAGAGCTAATGAGCAGTTGCAGATTCTGCAAAGAAGCAAAGATGCGAATGAAGATAAAACGGTGAACACCCCTTTCCATAACGTAGTCGTGGACGAAGAGTAGTTTGATGAAGATGATGAGATCCATTGTATGGAAGACAAAGGCAGTGCCTCCTTTTTGACCTTAGCTTCCTAGGAAAAGTCATTATTCAATAACCAGATCAACCAAAAGTGGGATGGTGGAGCTGTTCTACAAAATGAAGATCAGCACAGATATAACCTGAGGTTGAATATGAATAATGCCAAGGAAACTCATGTTTAAAGAACTGTTGTCCCTGCCAACACAAATGGACCTTGGCAGCCACTGATTATTTTACCAAATGGATCGATGTCATACCCACTAAGAATGCTAATCATCAAGTTGTCATAAATTTCTTGAATGAGAACATTTTCACTAGATTTGGGTGCCCAACCAAACTAGTCATTGATAATGCAACAACTTTAAAGGTAGAAGATTAGGTGGGCATGTGTGAATCCATGGGAATTCAATTGGTGCATTATACCTCATATTATCCTCAAGGTAATGGCCTGGCAGAATCATCTAACAAGAGTCTTGTAAGGATAGTCAAAAAACAGTAGGAGAACAACAAAAAGAGATGGGATTCCAAGTTGAAGTTTGCACTGTGGGCTGGCAAAGTTACCAACAAGAAGTCCATAGGAAATTCTTCATTCAAGCTGGTTTATGGCAATAATGTTGTTTTTCATATCTAGCTTATTCTCCCTGTGGCCAAATTCTTTCAAGAAGAATAGGATGAAATGAATGACATGGTAAGGAGAATGAATAACCTGGTTGAATTACAACAGATTAGAGAGCATCTGGTTGAAAAGTCAAAATTTCATAGAAGAAAATCAAAGAAACCTTTGACAGGAAAACAGAAATGGATAATTTCCAAGTTGGTGACTGGTTTCTCAAATGGGATGTGATGAAGGAAAAGAAAGGTAATCATGGTAAGTTTTACTCCTTATGGACAGGTCCATTTGTCATCTCCCAAATTTAGTAGAACAATACCTTTATTCTACACAGTCTGGAAGGAGAAGATGTCTTTGGCGGCCTGGTCAATGGGCGATTCTTGAAACTTGATTTCATTTAAGGCTTTAAAGCCTTGATATTGTAAATATGTTTTTCAGTTTTTATTTTTTCTATACAATATAGGCTCCATGCCCAATGGAACACTAGGAGATAGATTTGATTTTGGTTTTATAATAAAGGCATTGCTCTGTAGTTCTTGAAACCTCACAGGGAGGCTTTCATCCCCAGAAGTAGCCAATGTTAGCCTTGTTGGCAAATGACCCAAAAATGAATCCAAAACACTCCAGAAGTCTTCAAAATTTTCTTAAGGATCACTCAAAGATCAAAATAATCGCATGCCAAGAGTCCTCGGAATGGTAGAAAAGCACTGTCAGGAGGTAGAAAACCATAGGAAACAACGAAAAACCAAGTATTAGAGGAATAAACATTGATACACATAGAAACTATTATATTTGGCCGATCAATGGTCTAGATTTGATCGGCGGGTCACAATCGACGAAGTCAATCGGTGGATATCGACACATATTGTATGGAACTTGCGACAATGATCAATGATGCAACATGGACCGTCGATCAAGCACGTAGATCAACAACCCACATCGCATCACACAATCACTATCAGATATTAACGAATAGCGCTATCAATGGCTCGGGGCATGATATGCGATTGTGATCAGATAATATGACTATATCGCATCAGAGCAACACCAGGGAGAGGGGCATTTACACATATATGTGTGCTACACAATGAACCAGACCTGACGGTATTCAAAATATTATTTCATAATATTTGAGGTCCGAGAAAAGCCATTTTCAATGCATTTTCGTAGTTTTTTATGTATTTCTAAAATACAAAGGGGAAGCAAGGGAACGGGTCACTTGCGATTTGCGATAGTGATAAGGATGGACCTGATATAGGAATAGATAGAGTCCAAGGAATTTTTAACTCTGAAATAAATAGATCTTAGTGGGAGTTTGCAGTGTTGTAGAATTTTTTGTATAAAACATAAAACAATCATTGTTAGGATTTAAAGGGATTGCAAAGGCTCGTAGACCCATTCCATCATAGAATAGAGGCCAGGGAACAGTTACCGGGAGACAGAGGCCAGAAAGGGAAAAAAAGGGCCATAGCACGACGCAGCCCGAAACAAAAGCGATCATGGAGCATCAACAATGCAACAGAGCCAAAACCAACAAAAGTGATCAAGGGGCATCTCTGGCATGAGCGAGCTCCCTGCCAGCACAACAAAGTACCAGAATGAGGTTACTCTGCTTTAGAGAAGAAACCTCCGAGCCCATGCATGCCTAGTCAGGGCATCAAGTTGTTAAAGACAGAGGGAATAGATTAAGACCTCGCGAACCTCAGAAAGCTCGAGAGCATTGTAAGGGCCTATAAATATGTGAAAATTCAGAGTAACAAGGGTTCAACTTCTGGAGACTATGGATACTTTGCTACTCAAGCTTCTCATCTTCATTCTAGCAATATAATCTTCTTTTGTTGTTATATGTTCCATTTCCATTTTCTCTTATTTTCTAAGCTTGCACTTGAACAAGTTGTTCATGTTTCTTCTGTGTCTAATACTAGATAATTGTCATCTTATCTTTGCATTGATAAATTAGATTTGCAAGCTTCATTTACTTCCTGTAGCTGGCCATTCTTGTGTGTTTATATATGCAGCTGCTGGTACAGTCGGTATTCTCCATCTATCCATTGAATCTACAAACTATTGAACATTAGTGGTCTAAAGCCTTGTAAAGCTGAGGGTATTCATGCATGTATACAATAAAAGAAAAGTTGAAACGGTTATCTAGCTTGATCCAAATCTTCATCCGTTCCAGTAGTTCTGAAAACAAGGACAATTCTTTATGCTCTATGCAAAATAATTGAAACTGTTGTCAAACAAAATTTTATACCCAAGGTTCTTGATTAATCTATACATTCATCTGCTTATATTTATTTTATGCATCACATTTCCTTTATGTTAATTTGCCAGTGCACTAAGTTACATTCCGAGGTTCCCCATTGATTTTTGTGTGAAATATCCTGATTAGAGATTTCTTCTACCTAATCAGTTCAACATAATTTTGATGGTCTGATTGTATACCTCAATTGCCTAACGATGTTGTGCTTTACCTATGAAATAGAGGCTAATATAACAAGACACAAACACATTCCTTGGAACTTTCGTTACTATGGAATGCTTGGTTGGATTTTGGAATGGGAACATCCATTCCTGTGAATTCCATCACTGACTTAACTCATGGTGTCTTTGTATTCTACCATTACAAAACCTACGAGTGGGAAAGTGATTGGTGAAGTTAGTGACATTGTACCACATCTTGACCTTCACAAGCATGGTCATGTAGTTGTTGTTTCCTGTGTCCACGGGATAATTTTCAAAGATGAATATGGTGTAGGAGGCATAAGGAACAACAAATGAATGCATCATCATAAACACATTAACAAAAAACGTAGATGGAAAATAAACTTGATTTACCCAATATTTTTTTGTAATGGAATTCAATCTTTGAATATTATTTTTTTTGGTTCTTGAATCTAAACCTCTTCTTATTTGGAAACATAAACATATTTTGGTTAGGTTCCATGGATGATAACTGGATCAAAAAGGTCTGCATCGAAGGTTACCACTTTACATAATTGTGCATACATTCGATGCCACAACAGGTGTGTACCCTTGCAAGTAATTGTAGAGAAGTCAAATTGGAATCGAGTGAAAGCAATGACTTTTTTTTCTTATATCCTCATTCTCAATGCTTCATCCAAATGTTAGAAATGATCCCACAATATCAATATTTAATATTTGTATGAATAACTTGATAATTGGAATCCATAATTCCCTCTTGTCCTGTGCACATTGCCCACACCATTTTGAGTTTTGGTGATTACTTTCGTTTCCTTGTAAGAAAATCATTCTTATTTTGTTTTTACTAGCTATTCCTCCAAAGAATCTATTAGTCATTCCTTAAAATATGTGAAGTCATGCTATGATTATTTTTACTTTTATGGGTTTCATATTTTCAATAATGAATGTATATATGGAGTGGAAGAAAACTATAATTGGTTTTATTATTTGTTAATTATTTTCCTATATTCGTTTGTCTCAAATGGAAAGATGCATAACCAATTAATGAACAGAGTGGCATAGTTCAAATTAGTAGTTCTTGATATTGTTCAGAACTGAGAGAATATATTGTTGATTTATTTATGTGAATCTATTAGAATATGATGAATCTTGTTGTTATTTGGTACTTCAATATCAACAATTACAAGTTATCTATGTATGAATTTGTGTAAGTGAAGAAAGTTTAGTTGTATAATTGACTACTGGATATGCTCAGTACCTAAACTACCTACTTATATAACTGTCAAAAATGTAGTTCATTTGTATTTTCATAGATGGAAGTAAGTTCATAGAGAAATTTATTATCGATATTTTCCTTGAGTCAAGGAGATTCAATTCTACAAGTACATCATTAGTGGTTAGAGGAAGTTATATTTTAAATGGAGGTCTAGTGGTACATTAAAGTTTTCATGGTCAAGATTATTATGACCTATTCTCCT
>APFE031528926.1:5467-30506 GCA_000404065.3 Pinus taeda | reverse complement strand
GGGCATGTTAGGTCCCTATACTACTAGGGTAACCCCTTATTGTTATTAGTACAACCCCCTTGTTATATTGATGTACCCATGTAGTGCCAATATTGTTACTATTGTGCCCCATAGAAGCCCACTATTGTTATTATTGTGCCCTTACATTATTATAGTTATGTCAGCTCTAATTATATTATGACCCCTTAGGCTCCTATATATAGAAAGGAGATATTTTCATTTTCATCATTCAAGAATTGTTCATTTATGTAATGTAAAGGAGGTTTCCCCCTCGAAGAGGCTGAATTCTAAGGCGTTGATCTATCTTTTCTATCTTTTGTTGAGCTGGTTTCAT
Source organism: Pinus taeda (assembly GCA_000404065.3). Lineage (NCBI taxonomy): Eukaryota > Viridiplantae > Streptophyta > Pinopsida > Pinales > Pinaceae > Pinus > Pinus taeda. The sequence goes on along the minus strand of APFE031528926.1, from coordinate 30,172 downwards.
AACACTCTTTCAGTTTTTCAGTTTCTATAATTGTAGCATAATTTACTACTTTTAGCAGTTTTTTCGAGTCCTGAACTTCCGGAGCCATTTTGAGGCCCTAAACGACATTTTTTTTGGGAATCTGGGGGTAACATGGGTCCATGGACCCATGTTTCCCTTCCTAAAGTGGTAGTTCTCGGATAGATCTTTCTAACGAGCTATCATATCCGTCAAACGGAGATCGTATGCCAAAGTTACGACCCCGGGAAATTGATGTACCAATTTACCCAAAACGGGGCCCACAATTTGGCGTTTCATCTTCTAGGGGTAGGTTTTGGAATGTGAAGGGTTTTCCATTGTTTCTAAAGAATAAATAGGCCTTCAAGCCTCATTTTAATACAGTTTCGGAACAGTTCAGAGGCATGTAGCCGCACATCTCTTCTCAGAGATAAGCTACCATTGCCCTAGCTGGTTTATTTCCAATTCTAGTTGTAAGCATATTCCAGTATTTTCCATTAATGAAATGAAGAATTATTTCCACTGCATCTTTGTGTATATGGTTATCTCTGTATTTTATTGCGTTCCTGTTTAAATCCGGATCATCCTCCTAAAGAGCCTTCTCCTTTGGGAGGTTTGGAACTTTCCCCTTGCAACCTGGTATTCCTCTCTTCACAGAGGACCTTCACCATCTCTGTCATGTCGAAGAAATCCTTTCTGAAGGTCTTCTCATCTTCTGTCATGTTTGTAGGTTCTCCATCATGATACATGATCTCTGGAGTCTCAAATGCAACTTGAAGCTGAAATGGTGTTGGAGATTGTGGCAACCTTGCTCTCCTTCCCCTTGACCCAATTTTAGGGCTTCCAACCAACTTTCCTTCATCTCTTTTGAGTTTTAACCTTGTAAGCATGAAATAAACTTGAAAACAATTAAATCCTTCTTTCACAAAGGAAACCTAGTCCTCTAATACCAAATTGATCTGATTTAGAATATTAGATTGTTGTGATAATATCATACTCATATTAGAAACAAAATGCTTTCATTTTGCATAAGGATTCATGAATTTTTACAAGTGAAATGATGATTTTTTATGTTAATTTTATAAGCAATTTAACATAAATAAGAGACTGAATAGTAGCATAAACATGTATAGAACATCATCAAAAACACATTACAACAAGAACATGATAAAGGAGTTCACCCCTCCTGGGCTACATCTCCTTGTTCTAGCTACCAATGGCTTGGGCCTCTATATTATGCTCAAAAGTGTAAAACAATGTGTTTACAATGCTCAAATGCTTCTGAAACCTGCTCCAATCAGTCTAGAATGTCCAAAAATGGTTATATAGCCTCTTTTTGCATCCAACTTGGTGAAAAACTAAAGAAGTTATGACGTCTCATACTTTTCCCACTATTCGCTCCACAAATTGCTCCAAATCCAACATGATCCTACAAATTAGCTCCAAAAAGTGCTAACTGAGCGAAAATTTTGTCGCATGGTGTTTCATAATCTGTCGGAATTGACTATCCCATTGCAACTTGCAATCAATAGAAAATCGAAGGTCTTATTGTCGGTGAATGTGGCGAGGCGATGTGCGATTACGATATGGCGGACTCGACGATACTATTAATTGTAACCCTTAGTCGCATCGCATCTGGGATCCTTTCACAAATCACAATCGATGAAGAACTAGCAGGTAACATAATGTGGGACTCTGCCTTCTATGGTGTATGATTGCGATTGCGATTATCGTATCACAACCCGGGTACGCTGGGGGCTAATTTCTGCAATGCCTTCCCTGTTGCGAAGTACGATTGTGATTTAGCACATCACAACCCTATCTTACTTGGGGTCTATTCTTTAACATGACCCGCCTGGGATATGTGATTTTCAAAATGCGAGGGTCAATGTCAGCGTTCCACTTGACGCTTCCCCATTCGTTGAAGGGCCTTTCCACATCATCTATTTCTGCCATCTATCCAAGTCAAACTTGAACTTTTACTTGATCTAACTTCTTCATACGAGCTCATATTCGAGTATCATTCACACCGTTGGAATCAAAATGACAATCTCTTCAATCTGAAGCTAAGTTTATCAAGATTCTGACACTTTGAGTTTTGAGCCTAATTTTGAGCACCTAATCAATATCTTACAAGTAGGACAACATGATGAGAAGTATCAGCAGCAGAAGCAGGGACAGTAGTAGTAGGGTGAGGGTGGTTAATATGAGGAGTACCAACTCACAGTAGATGGCTTGGTCAAATTCAGGAGTAGGATCTATGTGCTAGATAGCAATGAGTTGAAGAAGCTTCTTTTGAGAGACTTTCATGTCAATCCATATTCATACCACCCAGGATACTAGAATACTTTGACAATTGTTAATAAGTTATACTATTGTTCGAACTTAAAGAAAGAATTGGTTGAGCTTGTTGCAAGGTGCTTGGACTGTTAGCTGGTGAAATTTGAATGCAAGCATCCAATTGGTTTGTTATATCCTATTTCGATTTCAAAATGGAAATGGGAGTTTATTTCCATGGACTTCATTACGGGGTTGCCTAGTACATCAAGGCAGCATTACTCCATCATTGTTGTGGTTGACAGGGTAAGAAAGGTAGCTCACTTCATTGCAATAAATTCAACTAATTCAACTAGTGACATAGCTTATATCTTCATCAAGAAGATAGTGAGTTTATATGGAGTTCCCAAGAAGATTATATTGGACAGAGATGCCAAGTTCACTTCTAGGTTTTGGAAGAATTTGTTTGTAGGCTTGGGGACATAATTAGCTTTCAATACATCTTATCATCCGCAGACAGATGGACAGAAAAAGAGGGTTAACATGATTATTGAGGATGTATGTCATGCATTAGTAGAGGAAATGGGAGGAGTATCTTCCACTTATGGAGTTTGCTTATAATAATGCACATAAAGAATCCTTGAAGATGAGCCCATTTGAGGCTCTATACAAGGATAACTGGTGGTTTCCATGTTTGGGTAACTGGTGAAGGTACCTAAGAGGTTCTAGATACATGGAACACTACTGAGCAAGTGCACATGAAAGGCCATTGTTGGAAACTCTGTTCGAGTGATGTTCTTGAGTGTGAATAGCTTGTACAAGAAATACGAAGTTCACAAAACTATTCATCATTGAAACAACAATAATATCAGTTGATAATGCTACTGATAGCAAAAATAAAAGGTAAAATAAACGGATTTGGGGTAACAAACTCCTAGGTCCAATTGGGAACTATTGTTCAATGTTGTACATGCTTTACATAGATAAAGGGAGTTCTCCTAGCCTTGACTTTATGGACATATGTAATTGTGTTTTGTTCATGAACATGTTGATGAATGAATAAATGTATATGATGCCATGATGATTGACAGGTCATTGTCTAGATCGTTCTTGTGAAATAATTATTTATCATGCTTATGCATTTAGCATATGAATGGATGACATGCTTCTGATTCCTGGTTATGTGAGGAATTAATTTGGCAAGAAGTAGCCTTGGCTAATCTATGATATTGATGTCATGTGAAAATAAGACTTATATTGTGCCCATGTTGTACTATGAATAGGGAATTCTTAAGGATATAATAACAAAATGAAAGAAGTGTGATCTGTGATATGTTGGGACAAGCATGGAAAATTGGAGACACAAACCCGGGATTTGGGTTGTGGGTGTATGTGGAAAAAGAATGGCAAAAGGAAATGTTCAAGTGAAGGAACAAGGTCCTTTGGATTCCCAATTTGGGTGGACGCCTTGTATCCTTTTGGATTCCTGATTTATACAAGTGGAAAGAGTATAGTCTCTAGATTCCCGATGATGTGAGACTATGGACTTGCAGTCAGTTATAGTGTTGTGCATTCTGTATTGTCCCATGTGTACATGTTGTGTTTTATATGTATATGCATTGTATTGCGCCACGTGTATATGTGTGTGTTGTATAATGTGTTTGGATAAGCAAGTATGGGACCGTATGGGCCCTTGTGTTGTGTAATGTGTCTAGTGGAGGTGGGTTAGCCTGTGGATTCCAAATGATAATATTTCATCGACAGAAGACTACTCGGTTTGGTAGTACCCATATTTACGGGGTAGATAATGGGATTTTATCTCTCTCTCTCTATATATATATATATATACACACACACACACACACACACACACACTCATTAGACCTCTGGATTCCCTTGATGATTAAGAGTGGGGGTGAGCCTTTGAACTCCCTTGTTGCTTTGGCAACCGATATAGGGTGTAGAAAATAAAAGAGAAGGCACTGGGTGGTTTCCAGGTTTGAGACTATGGGCTTGTAGTCAGTTATAGCGTTGTGCATTTTGTATTGTGCCATGTGTACATGTTGTGTTGTATATGTGTATACATTGTATTGTGCCACGTGTATATGTGTGTGTTGTATAGTGTGTTGGGACAATCAAGTATGGGTTTTTCTAGGCCCTTGTGTTGTGTAATGTGTTTAGTGGAGGCGGGTTAGCCTCTGGATTCCAAATGATAATATTTTGTCGATAGAAGACTACCTAGTTTGGTAGTACCCATATTTGCGGGGTAGAAAATGGGCTTATATATATATATATATATATATATGCACTCATTGGACCTCTGGATTCCCTTAATGAATGAGGGTGGAGGTGAGCCTTTGGACTCCCTTGTTATTTTGACAACTGATATAGGGTGAAGAAAATCAAAGAGAAGGCACTAGATAGTTTCCAAGTTTGGACAATTGATATAATGTGTGTATGTGATTGAAGAGAAGAGAAGGCACTAGGTGCTTGTCAGGTTTGGAAACCGGTTCAATGTGTGTAAGGTAACCAACAAGAGAAAATCAAGTTAAGTATCGATATTTCATTTAGTTTTTGAATTTCTACATTATGAAGCTAATTCCATGTTCTAATTTATGATGGTTTGGATAATGAGCTAACCAGGTTTTGTTGTGATAGGAATTAAAGTAAATTCCAAGTTCTCCTCATGGATAAGCTACCAATGAGGTATGATCTAAACTTATTACAATTCCTTATGATGAGTCTAATGAAATTTATGTGTTATGATGTAAGAAAGCATGGAATTGCAAGGTTTGGGTGGTTGGGGTTGGCTCCAAGATGAATGAAAATAACAATAAAATAAATTAGACCATTCACTAGTATTTTGGTAAAATATTTCAGGGATAGGGCCATTGTGGGACACCGATGCCTAATTGTGTCCATTAATTTCCATGAAGCATGCTATGACTAGTATGATAGTATTGAGGTAGGGATATTCGTTGGTTTTGAGACCCTTATGATGTGAGGAAACCTTGCTAAGGAATGGATAGCTTGAGGGACTAGGGAGCATAAAAGGGGATGCTTGAGCTTGGAAGACGAGTGATTGCATGGAAGGGGGTGGCCGAATTTCCCAAGGGGCTAGGAAGTAGATAAGGGGAGTTTAGAAAATAAATTGTTTTTGTTCATGTGCATAGATAATTGGAATCAAAAGCACATTAGGGATGTGCCTAAAAAACAATGAGTCAGGAACTGTTCACTGAAGGAACAAGGAGCGCAAGATAGCAAAATTGGACATTGGAGGCATGCAACACTCCAGAGAAAGGGAACAAATACAAGTTGGATTGAACACATCTAAAGCATCAAAAGGCTGCAAAGAGGAACATTGGAAGATGGTTAAATTATAAATTAGTGTTTATCATATCCTTTTTATTTTTTGGTTGTAGAAAAATTATATAAATTTGTAAATATGGTACATATTTGTATATATAAACCTCCATAAACAATATGTTTTTTTAAGCATGTCTTTTTTTATGCATATAAACAAAGAACACTTAGGACAATGCTCCCACCAAGGGGGAGGGGTTTGTGACAACCCCAATTATTATCCACCAATGTATACAATGTAAATATCTAATTAAAAAATGGGTTGAGGTAAGGGACATAGATTCTAGAGCTGAGTGGGTTACTTGCTGGGAACATTTTTAAGGTTTCCTTACAACAGGAATTTGAGTTGGTTCATGTAGCTAATAACTGTGCAAAAAGTGATAATTTTTATTTTCTTATCAACTTGAAGTAGAGGACAAGAAAATGCTCTTATTTGCAACAACATACAAGGAAACGAGGAAAATAAATTAAAAAGGAAAAATGGGAAAAATGTCAGCTCGTAAGTTGCATTGGTTGTCCACTGCAACAAATTAACTAACAACAAACAACCTGGGGGACATATAGGCAGGTGGAAACATTTTGATAATCTAACAATATTTTTGCAGATAAATGTAACTCTCTAGAGTCTACGCAGGGGATAGAAAGGAAAAGATCATTCAAAAATTTTGGCATAGAGGGATAAGATGGTTTTGAAGGCTAGGCTGGGGGAGAGGAAGGGAGAGGCAACAAGGAAAACAAGGTTAACTTGGAAATAAGGCAGGAAGAAAATTTCTCGCAGATGGGAGAACAATGACCTCTTTATTCCTTGTTAGCCAAAGGATGGAGATGGTTTTCTCCAGAGTTCCTTGATGATGGGGGTGGAGGATTTCTCCTTGGATTCCTGAAAGGAGTATTTCTGAAGGCACTTTTGTTGTGGTGTTGACGTTGTGATCAACACCCTCCAAAATTTTGCTTACACTTGAATTTTTGAGCTTATTGAGGATCTTATGATATATCCTTCCATGGTCACTTCATGGTAAATTGATGTTTTGCTAAATTTTTAAGTATTCTTCTTGGGTTCTAAGTGTCAAAGTCACTTTCTCTCACATGTGAGTCCTTGATAAATGCATGAGAGCGCCTTTCTTTTGCAAGCCTTAGTTAGGCATCGCACAACTCTTGAAAGAAAGGCTTAAGTACAATACATTACGCAACCTATGTTAACAACCAGTGTCCACTCTTCATTGACAGTCCTCCCTCACTTTAGTTGCAAGTGTATTTCTATTTTAGTGAGTTTCTCAAATTGTCGCTTTCGCGCACCTTTTCTTTTACAAGTGTTGTTGTCATGTTCACGACTATCATTTTTTCTCGTTTTCACTTTAACAAGTGGTGTTTTCATGTTATCTTCGCTCTAGCATGTGTCACATTGAAGTTCTTTAGCTTTTGCAAGTGCATTTTCACGTTTTCTTTTTGTCGCAAGTATCACTCTTAACTATTTTAACTCTTGTATGTGTCACACCTTTGGACATCACTAGATTCAATTCTAGCACACTCTTCTACACTAGATGGTCCTATATATCATACTAATATGTGCTAGAAACATTCCTGCAACTTACCGCACTTTCTATTCGTAGCCGACCCATTGTGTTGCAAATTATATTCTAAGTGTCACAATGTGTTGTTTCAATCGTCACACTTAGAAATAAGTGTCGCTTTGTTGTATTTTCAAGGTGTTATTTTTGCTCATGAGTCTTGTGCATTCCCCTGGCTTGATGCCTTCCATGTATGTGATCTATGTTTGATTCTTGTTCAGATTCTTTTCCGTCTCTTACTCTATTCATTCCACACTTAGCCATTTTAGAGCTCTCCTTGGTCCTCCTCCTAATGCAAGTTATGAAAGATTCAATCCTTCACTAGGTGATGAGCACTTCCTATTCATGAGCCTTATTGATGATATATTTCACTCCTATAATTGTGAACTATATTTTTTGAGGTCATCTCCTAAGGGTGCACATTCATAACCTGCAAAACATATTCACTTAACCCTTCTTGCTTGTTCTAACTCACTGCACTGAGTTTTGAGAAATTCTTCCTTGTATAGTGCATGAAGCATCTCTAGTGGACCTATTCAAAGAAAGTTGTGCCATACAAGATCTCTTACCTCTCATAGTGCATTAATCCACTCTTTGGGAAAAGTTACTTTCCTTCTCCTGCTTGCCTAAGTAAAATGCACAATATCCTCTTCGAGTGAGCCTTCCTAGGCGCAAGGCACAATTCTAATGAACATCCAACCAATGTTGAAGAAAACTGTGCTAGCCTAGGGCGTAGGGCGCACTATTAGTGAACATTTATCCAATGTTGAAGAAAATTATGCCTTCCCTTGAGTATGATTGTCTCCCCAGTGCATGGAACAATTTTAGTGGATAGTGTGACCCTCTTTAGATCATTGTTGAAGAAAACTACACCTTCCCTTGAGCCTGCCTCTCAACCATAATGCACGGCAGAGTTTTAGTCAGCAAACCCTCAATCCTTATCCACTAAAATTCCTCACTGCGTCAAGAATTGTCTTGCCTTTCCTTCTTAGTGCATGGTGCAATTTTAGTGAGAAGTAGAGTCATCCCTTACTCACTGTCAAGCTCAACTATGCTATTAATGTCTCCTACTCCCTTGAGCCTAATGCATGGCACAGTGTTAGTCAACAAGCTCATCACACTATCTCTTGCACTTGCCCATTGTGTTTTACCCTAAATATCCCCTCTTCATGGTGCATGGCATAGTTCTAGTGAGAAAATGTTCTCTCCTCAACCACTATTGAGCTCAATTACGCCATCCTAATCAAGCCCTTCCTTCTCAGTCCTTTCATAGGCTTATCACAAGTAGCTTCTTCCATGAGAAAGGTAAATATAGAATAGATGATTTTTCAAATTGATCTTGCCTTGTCATGAGTATTTTTTATTGGTAGGTGTACCAACTCAACATGTCAAGGTGATGCTCAAGGAAGATGTCAAGAAGAAGACACAAAGAAGAACTTGCAGAGAAGGAGTAGAAAGAAGAACTATCATGGAGACATGGAGAGATCCCAGATTAAGACAGAATGAAGACATTTCATGAGGATTCATAAGATTACAATATTGATACAAGACCCTTTGGAGGGTGAAGATGAAGCATAAAGTAGATGTTTCATGAACATTGAAGACAAAGCAGCAAGGAGAGCAACTTAGCATTGCCACATCATTGTGAAGCTCCATATCATCATTTTCAAGTTGTGTCTTGTATAAGTGTCATCACAATGTCATATGTATCCATGTGTCTTGGCACATCATTTGTGGATGTAATGATGTAATTATAAAAAGGAAAATGACAAATTGTAATGTGTGGAAGTCTAAGAGTCACGTGTGGAATATGAAAGATCACATGTGGAAAAAAGAATCTTATAGAAGTTCAAAGGTCATTTAGGAGTCCAAGAGTCATGGGGGTAACTCAAGAGTCATAGGGGATATGAAAGTTCATTCCCTTTGTTATAAATACACCCTCATAACTCAAGAAAAAATCCTTTTTTGGAGGCTTAGGCTTTGGAGAGCTAGCTTTGGCTTCTCTAAGTTAACATAGGAGAGAAGATCATTCCTTGGAGAAGCAATGAGTGACGTAATGTTCCACTATTAGAGCTAGTGGCTCACCACTGTAACTGTGTACTTGGATATTTCACCTAATAATTGAAGCTCATTGAGCCAACCCATTTTCATGCATGTATAATGAATATTGTGAGGCTATTATTTGGATGTTTGCGGTATATGTTATTTTCATATGCACTAAAGAAACTGAACTACTTCATTGACTTTAGTGCTTACCTTCTTGAATGTGTGTTGTATTTTATTTAATTATTGTTGTGTCTATGCAAACTATTTCGCTAGATAACTAATGAATATTTCCTTGCTCTCGTGTACCTCTCTTAGGATAGTACTATTAATTTAATTCTAGAGACTCACTCTTGTCTCCCCTCTTGTTAAGGTCTCCTTTTACGCATTGCAATTGGTGTTTCACAATGTCAAATTACTTGTTTTTTTGAAGGTTGTGTGTGTAATCTTTTATGTTATAAATTGAAACCAAGACAAACCTTAAGTTATGGTGGTTGGGTTGATTCTCTAGATGGGGATCCTACTCCAAATGGTGTGAGGTCTAAATGGGACTTCACATCAAGGATGCATTAGAGAATTTTTGAGGTCTAAAATGGGCATCCTAAGGAATATCATAAAATAATAGTGGAAATAATAAAATAAGATTAGATTATATCATCGAATTTTGGAGGGAAAAAAGAAAAAACTACATTTTCAACTCGTATTTTCAACTTATCTCCCTACAATTTTACTCAAATTTGAGTTGGAACACTCGTTGGATGCATAATTTAATTTTTCATCCAAGGAGTACCCATCTTGCAGACTTTCGATGGACCCTACTACACGAAAAAAGTGAAATGCATGAAAAACGTGATTGCAATAACTTTTTTTCATGTATTTGACATTTTTCGTGTATTAGGGTCCATCGAAAGTATGCAACATGTGTACTCCTTGGATGAAAAAATAAATTTCGCATCCAACGAGTGCTCTCGCTTGAAATTTGAGTAAAATCATAGGGAGATAAGTTGAAAATACGAGTTGAAAAAGTATTTTATTTAAATTTTATCTTTTTACCTTTTACTCCAAAAATGGTGAATCATCCCCCATGGTTGACATAATCATATTGAATCCTATTGGTTCTTATAAAGTTGATTTTTGTTATACATTTTTGTTTTGAGGCCAAGTTTTGACCTCAAAGTTTCTCTAATGCCCGTTGTATGTTGGCAGTATCCAGCGTTGTCAACATGTGGTTGTTTTTACAATGCGTTGTAGATTTTCTAGGATAGATAGAACCATTGTGTTGTTATTTAAAGGATGGAGGTAAGAGGTCTCTAAACTCCTTGTGTATTGTTGATTGCTTAAAGATTTGGAGGCTGGAGGTGGGAGATCACCTTGAACACATGTCTCAACTAACAGTTGGAGCTTAATCCCTGAACAAAATCCCCCCAGTCTCTAGAATATGGCTCGAGGGTGACAACCGCAAGCGAGGACTAGCTGCAACTTGTCTATGGTTGGATGGCGATTCATTTTCCAAAACTCAGTTGCCTAGTCTAATTTGAGATAAGTGTGCCTCATGTTTGATTTGTATAAGGAACTTCAAGTTATGATTGATTTGATTGTTCACATAGTTTTAGATACTAATCTTTTACAATTCTCAATGTATAATTTCAAATGTGATGGAATTTATAGTTTGTGAGATACCTGAGAAAAATACACTCAAACTTATATGTGAATGAGTTGACCTAGTGATTGGTTGTCTTAATGAGAAATTATGGACTTGGAAATTACTTAGAAATGTATTTACTGACTTATATATTTATATATATATTATATATATATATATATATATATATATATATATATATATATTATATAGCATGGATGTGGTGGGACCTTGTACGTTACCTACCTTAGTGATTTTATGTTGAGAGACCTGGGATATTAAGAGACTAAAGTCATTATTTAAGCCATGAGAACCATGCCCAGGTAGGCCAGTGTGAGATTCTGGATGGAGGCCAAAGTTAAACCCCTTTAATGGTCCTATTAACCTCCTATATCATCCTCTAAGCTACAAAATTCGCTGGTTGTTCTAGTAACAGTCCTTGAGCACCTGAAGATGTGCACTCTAAATAACAAGTATAATTTCGTGTGACATATCAGCAGTCCACCCTGTGTGTACATAATATGCACATGAGGTTAATTCTAATTCACTGGCCAAGGTTTCAGGTGTTATTGAAGCCTCTACATGTTTGTATTCATGACTATTATAGTGTGCGGAAGTGTGATTCAATATTGAGCCTTCACACATACCTAACAATGGCATAATAGGCACAAAATCATATATATGTGTGTGTGTGTGTGTGTTCCATTAACACCAACGTAAAACAATGGATCACCATAAGGAGAGACATCGGTCACAAGTGCATTGAAATATTATTGAGGAACGTACAAGTATGCAAATGTTTTCATGAATTTCTATGAAACAAGATGATTGTATTACCACGGAATCTTAGTCTCGTGTAAGATTGGAACAATTAAATTACCTTGGGGCTTGTTACAAATATTCCCATATAACTCATTGCGAACCACATTATTATCCCCACACCAATAGCGCGTAATTCCATTCTCACGAATGACAGATTTATTTTGGAGATTGACATTTGGAAGTATGGCAAGGCCTATCCCCTGTGATGTTAGCAAAGGGAGGAGGGAGTCCTGCTAGAAGCACATCCATTGATTGAGTCTCCTGAGACCAACGACCAGGTGTGATGTCAACAAAGCGAGCGGGGGTTTCCCTATTGAGTTTAACCATCAGATGAGTGGAATGATGGAAAACCATTAGATATTGGCCCTAGAATCATGAAACGGATCTATAATGGAAACCACCCCTCCTCCCCACCATGATTTCAACGAGGGAGGGAGGATTGTTCTTTTATTTACAACTATTGATTGAGCTGTTTAACCTAGTCTGCCAGATGGCGGAGGATGGTAAGGGGTGGGTCCATCATTAAATATATGTGGCACTGGTGGCTATTGTGTAATATATATATATATATATATATATATATATATATATATATATTATATAAGCAATAGGACCACATGTGACATGCCACTTAGGAATGCATCCCTAGGTTATAAAGAGCCTTTGTCATTTAATAGTGTAGTGCTATGACATGTGGGAACCACATAGCAAGAAAGGTGAGGTGGAATTTTTGAACTAATGCAAATTTAAAGGAGCATAATTTGAAATCCTAGAGTCTGATTGGGACAAAATTCATATTATTGGAAACATATTATCGAGACAAACACGATGAGGATATCCAAATTGAGCTTTGGAAGCTCAGAAGAAAGTAACAAAAAAATACCCCATTTATCTAATTGTACCAGGGAAGTTGGTTAGCATAAAAAATATGCCCCCAAGGGTAAGGGGGTGTGTTTACAAACAAACTTAAATACAATCATTCATAACCATAATAACATAAGATATGACCTCGGAAACCTTTTTAGGAGAAAACCCAACTAGAAGGTGAGGCTTCTTTGCTCTCTCTTTCTCTAATGGAAATTTATGCAAGTAAAAAGGAGTGAGACTTGTGGCACAGGGCTACTGCAGTGCAAAAACCCTCTCTATTTTCTCTCTCTTGATCCACTCTTAGCTACTTTATTCATCTATGGAACAAAATACACTCGAATAGAATGGAGTCCCTTACCCTCTAGTGGTTGGGTTATAACACAACTTGATAACCAACTAAGGATTAAATTTGACCCATTCAACCCTCAATATGAGTTATATCTTGACCCCTATAAAGTATTCTTCATAGTTCCAACATCATTAACCCTTTTCCATGAGTAATGAGGGATAACATGGCATCCTCTCGGATTATGGGGGTCAATTCTGATATGTCAACTTCCGGGAGGCGTAACTTTCTCATACGAGCTCTGCTTGAGGTAATTCATGAATTGTTAGAAAGGTATCAATGTGTAGATTATGAAATGTAGGTCCATAGTAAGGTCAAGACCACAACAAGTGGCCATTTAAGGCCTCAGATTGCTCTTGAATTTTTCACTCAAAATTTTCCAAACTGGGACCACCAGTAAAAATGAGCCCGTAAGTTGATTCCTCCAAATTTCCTACTAAAAGCATTGAGATGGATGACAAGTAACATATTGATCTAATCCAAATTAAATATCCCTATTTTAGGAGACTTTCAGTCTCCAAAATATTTTATTAAATGAGGTGAGCAAAATCTTCCTCTACCTTCTCCCTAGAGTAATATTGAGCCTTACTTCAAAGTTGACCTTTCAAACCAACATTCTAAAGATCATGCTTCCCTATCTTGTAGTTCTAAACCTATTTTGAAAATTTATCCTCTGTCAACTCTATCGTATGGATATTATATGTTATGAATTTGATTATAGCTTTAGCTTCAACTCTAACTTAAATTTTTACTAAAGTTTTAACTTTAGCTCTTGGTTAGGGTTTAATTATAGTTTTGGATATAGCCTCAATTCTAGCTTCTTATCGTTATCTACATAAAGTTAGAACAAAGTAAACTATCAAACAAGAACTGTAAACTCAAAACGAGAACTCTAGCCAAAAAACCTAAAAAAAACATGAAAAAACAACTCAAATACGAAAAGTGTCAATGTTGGAATAACGTTTTACGTTCTTTCTTTTTTTTGTTCTCGGGGTAAATTTTCAACATTTTTAATGACGTTAAATATAAAATATCATGACTCTGAAAAACCTTAAAATTCCAATGATTTTCAAGCATGACATTAAAGATAAAATATCACATATCTGAAAAGCCTTAAAATTCTAATGATTTTCAGGCATCGCATTAAAGATAAAATATCACGTCTCTAAAAAGCCTTAAAATTCCAACAATTTTCAGCCATGATAAAGAATTATTTTTTATAATTGTTTTCAACAATAACATTAAAGATAAAATATCATGGCTTAGAAAAACCTTAAAATTTTGACAATTTTTCAACCATGGAATTAAAACAAAAAATCATGACTATGAAAAACCTTAAGTTTTCAACATATTTCAACCATGGGCATTATGGAAAATTTTCATGACTATTTTTTTTAAATGAACACTTGAATGAAAGAGTCATTATACCAAGAGTAATTTTTTTTAAATGCTAAAAGTATAACTATTTTAAAATCTTAGCCTAAGAAAACTTCACACATTGCAACAAAAAAATAAAAATGAACCATCAAATTGAATGTAGTATAGACGAACTCGACCCATTGCAATGAAAACTTAAAAATCAACTATAAAATTGACACATTGTGGGGGCGGACTCGATCCATTATAACGAAAACATTAAAATAGACTATCAAATTGACACATAATGGGATCGTATTGCTAGTCGGGATTGACACGAACCCTGTAGGAGAAATAATAATAGAAATAGATAAACAAAAAAAATGAAAAATTACAAAGAAAGAAAAATTAAAACATTTGAAAAAAAAAAGAATTTAGAAAAATAGTAATAAATAATTATATATATATATATATATATATATATATATATATATATATTATAATATTAAAAAAAATGACCCAAAAAAATGGACATAAAAGATGTAAAGAAAAAAATCAAATATTATATATATATATATATATATATATTAAAAAACATAAATTATTTCCAAAGAAACATAATTAAGAAAAAACAAAAAAAAACAAATAAATAATAATCTATTGGACAATTAAAAAAAGGCAAAACAAACCAAAAAAAAAAAACATTAAATAAAATTTAAAAGATTAAAAATAATTAATAATAATAAAAAGAATGTAAAAATTAAAATAAAATAAAAAAAGAATTAAAAAAAAAAAAAAAACAAACAAACAAACAAACAAACAAACTTAATTGTCCATGGGTCATGGATAGATGGTGATCGGGTGCTCTATTAAGGTACTCCTTGATGTGAAGTCACCGGTTCAATTCCCCACCCAGTCAGGGTGGTATATTGGACACGCTGAAGATGTAATCCTGCCAAGGTTACAAAAAAAAATGATCCACGATCGAGGTGTGAGCAGGATAGAGCATGCCCCGCCTATGTCAGCCAATTAATATGATCATTGAGACAAGGTACTCTGCCACCCTCCACATGCACAAGACACATGGAGTAGTGGATTCTCACATGCCTCTACTTAATGACGTTCAAGAAGGTGGAAACAACAACCTTGAGGGGAAAGCTTCGGGTTTTCGTGCTGGTAAGTTTGGTAAATTTTCTGTTGTTAATCCATGTTCAATTCCTCCTTGGTCTGAGCAGCTCCGCGACTTGGGGGAGGTGCACTTCATGGTTCTTCACCAGGTGTCGGCTCATCCAGAGTCGCCTCAAAACAACGCTCACGGGCATGTTTTCGGTCCTAATCTTTGTCTCTCTGTAGTCATGGTTAATTCCCTAGTTTTTATGATCTCTGAGAAGAATGAAACTATTTTATATTGGATGGTTTGGAATATGGTCCATTAGAAACCATATCTGGAAATTGAAGAATTGTATGACGGTTTCTCTATTTGCTTTACTCCTGTGTCTATTTATTTTGGAATTCTCCTGTCGTGTATGAGCATTTGGTGGGTAGGGCCTTTGTCTTGTTCCTGGCCAACCTCTTGGCCTTGCCCTGGGCATCGTGGTGTTTGTTTCCTTTCAAATGTTGGTTGATCCAGATCTTGGGGGGAGGCCCCCAAGATCTAAAAAAGTGAAATGGATCTTGGGAGAGAGGCCCTAAGATCTGAAAAAATTGAAATGCCAGAAGAAGAAGAAAAGAACGCCCAATAAACAAAACCACAAAGATTTTTTTTATTAAAACGGAGAATAACTGTAAAAGCTACATTGTGGCAGACAAAATTGTTCTTTTACAAAATGTGACTTGTTACTTATAGTAAATTTTAGTTACAATACCACGGGTCAATTCCATGGGTGAATGAATACCATGGGTGGATGCCACAATACCATGGGTGAATGAATACCATGGGTGGATTTCACTTACAATATTATGGGTGGATGCCACTTACAATACCATGGGTAAATTCCATGAGTGGATGAATAACATGGGTGGATGAATACCATGGGTTGATGCCATTTTCTATTTGAATCATTCCTCCCTCCTTAAGAAGCAATGGTCCCCATTGCGTGAAGTTCCATCTTGTGAAGCCTTTGTTGAATATGAAGAGCCACTAAAGAGAAGGTTTTTATGTGGTTAACCCATAACCATGATGAACGAAGATCCGAGGATAGAGATACCCTTTAATGCTTGTGACCAACTATGATACTGATAGTGTGTAGCCTAACCAATGGATTTCGATGAACTGTGGGTTTGTAGATGACCCATAACCATGATGAATGAAGATCCGAGAATAGAGATACCCTGTAATGCTTGTGACCAACTATGATACTGGCAGTGTGCGACCTAGCAAATGGACTTCGATGAAATGTGGGCTTGTGGATGACCCATAACCATGACAACGAAGATCTGAGGATAGAGATACCCAGTAATGCTTGTGACCAACTATGATACTAACAGTGTGTGGCCTAGCAAATGGACTTCGATGACAAGGATTTTGTACGGTTGACCCATAACTGTGATGTTAGTTGTTGATGAAGTAGAAGGTGCGTACATAGCCTGGGGTGGGAGGGCACGTCTCCAAAGAACCCAAGATAAATGCTACTATGCTGAAACTAATGAATGTGACACAGGTGCCTACTAAAGCGAGGTGGGAGGGCAGTCTCCAAAGGGAACCTACTCCGAATGCTACTCCAGAATTAAAATGGACATAACTCAGTCAATATAACTCAGAATGTTTATTATAACCTGTTTTTGGAAATAGAATAACCATATTCCATCTTCCCATGTGTTGGAAATCCTTATCTGGACACTCTAGAATCTTAGATTCGCTCTGCAACTTTCCGTCGTCACAAAAGTTCTGCAAAAAAAAAAAAAAAAAAAAAAAAAAAAAGAAGAAAGAAAGAAGAGATAAGATTTTAAATTAGCGATATCTCCCACATCCAAACTCCGATTCAGCCGATTTTTATTTTATTTTTTTTAATTTGGGTATTTTTTCGCAAGGAATCTATATCTATTATTTGTTTTTTTTTTAATTTTACACCAAAAATTTCAGATCTGATCTGCAAACTCGCTGCCCAAAAACATTCCTGCAAAAAAATCAAAAAAGAAAAATTATTCCTACTTGGCCCAAGAAAATGCTTTGTGGAGGACGTAGCACATGCCTGAATTTTGTTGAATATTGCTACAAAAATTGAAACTGCAATATGTATCAAACCCTCATTCTCATGGAATCATAACCTGCTCTGATACCACTGATCCAGATCTTTGAGGAGGCCCCCATGATATTAAAAAGTGAAATGGATCTTGGGGGAGAGGCCCCTAAGATCTGAAAAATTGAAATGCCAGAAGAAAAAGAAGAGAATTCCCAATAAACAAAACCAAAAAGAATATTTTTATTAAAACGGAGAATAATTGTAAAAGCTACATTGTGGTGGACAAAATTGTCCTTTTACAAAATGTGACTTGTTACTTATAGTATTTTTCAGTTACAGTACCATGGGTCAATTCCATGGGTGAATGAATACCATGGGTGGATGTCACAATAACATGGGAAAATATCATGGGTGAATGAATACCATGGGTGGATGTCACAATACCATGGAAAAATACCATGGGTGAATGAATACCATAAGTGGATGTCACTTACAATACCATGGGTGGATGCCACTTACAATACCATCGGTGGATGAATACCATGGGTTGATGCCATTTTCTATTCAGATCATTGGTAGAGTAGGTTCTGATGCTTATGGTTTTTAGTATGAGAGCGACTCGGCTTATTCTCATGGCCTCAGTTGCATCAAACAAAGAGGGACCCTTGTTTCCTAGTTCTGAAAATATTTTTATTTTGGGTGGAAGTATGTATCAGAGAGCAACGTTGGGTTATGATGAAGATGAGCTTCTTACATATGGTTAATGTGGGAGGTCCCTTGGTTTGGTGTGACCCATCCTAAGGTTGGCTATCAGGTTCTAACTCTTCAGTCACTATTTATTTCTGCAACCGTCAAACCATGGCCCTTATTGTTGCAGCGAAGGGAAAGACCACCCGGAGCTCTCGTGGTTGAGGCAAAAAATCTTGAGGCATGCCTAAGTCTCATCTCCTTAATGAATCCGAGGGTAGACCGCATGGCCTCAAATATGTTTCCAATATAATCAACGAAACTGTTTCCGTGTACCATGAGGGTAGTTCAACCCAAGTCCGCCAGCTGATAGAAGCTTGGGAAGTCGAGCTTAACCAACAAGTTGGCAATATGGATAGTGATATGGATGCTTGGAAATCTCTAGTTCTTGAACCTAGACACTCTCAGGGAAGAACTTATCAGTATAAGTAAATTTTCCATCTGTATTGGATGATGAAGAATCTCTTGGGGAAAGCTTTGGATCATATAACTTCTAGTTTGACCTCGTCTTCTCAAAGGCCCCTGGATTACAACAAGGATCTCTAGCATATCCAATTTCAACTACAAAGGAAGTGTTGAAAAGTGTAACTAAGTTTGGTCTTCATAATGACATGAAATTATGATTTTATGTAATGTGATGTTAAGAAGAAAAAACAAAATTATCATATTGACTTGCTTCATGGGTTTTATGAGCAAGAGATTTTATTTTTTAGTCAATACTCCCATTGAGGTTCTTTAGGAATTATTTTTCATCTAGTCATAAAATTATAGAGTCATTTTCATGTAATGAAGTCATGTTACACTTCGTAAAAAGTCAAAATTTCCTATGTAAAGTATCCTCCAAGACCTTGTCACTTATCCTCTTCAATTCGGCCTCCAACGATGGAAAAACATGCTAGAAGAAGTCGGCCTAAAGGACATGTTATGAAGTGTATATATAGCCACACTCGGCCTCACTCAAAGACAAGCAACTCATCAAGCATTTAGTGAATAAGTGCGAAGAAGAAAGAGGCTACAAAGAGAAGTGCGAAGAAGGGAGAAGGAGGTTTCTTCTGAGCAAGCGAAGAAGAAGGTTTCTTTTGGGCAAGCGAAGGAAAGGCTTCTTCTGGGACAACAAAGAATGTTTCTTCTGGGTCAGTGAAGAGGAGGTTTCTTCTAGGTCAACAAAAGAGGAGGTTTCTTCTAAGGCAGTGAAGGAGGTTTCTTCTATTGAAGCGAAGGAAGGATTCTTCTCGGATACTTGTTTTGGGTAACTGACATAGAGATTTAGAGATCAATATTATCTAGAGGAAGGTAGTAAGATTATAAAGACCGAGTTTCTCTATAGAAATTCAAGGAGAATCCAGTGTGAAGGATAGAGACCAAATTTCTCTAGAAGGATCCGAGGAGAGAAATTCAAGATCAAGAAGAAAGTCGAGAAAGGAAAGAGGCAGAGCATCAAGGTTAGTGACAAGGTTCTTGAGAGGATACTAGATTCAAGGGTCTTTGTCATGGTCTTGGTACTCATCAGTTGAAGATCTAGAAGAAGAATTTTGATCGAGCTTTCCTCTTAAGAGGTGAGAGGTTTTGGCTTTGGCTGACAAGCCTACATACTATGTCACTTGTCTTTTATTGTGAATATTGGTAATTGTCTTGATGAAAATAAACAATAATAACATAATGAAGAAAATACTATAATCTAAGGAGTAAAAGTATATCACAAGAAATTATCAAGCAGAGAAATATGTTAACGATTCATGCCCTAGATTTCTCAACATGGTATCAAAGCTTAGGTGTTGAAGTCAAGAAGGGGAATTCAATCAAGAAGACATCAAGCAGTGGAAGAAGGATCATAGAAGATTCAAGGGCCTCTAAGGTCAAGATCTTAAAAAACCCTAGATCGAATAAATATACTCTAGCGAAAGTCTTGAAATTATCTTCAAGAAGGAAGTAGGAAGAAAGATTGAAACCCTACAAGCACTTTAGAGATCACACATCACCAAAGTGTAAGCTCTTCAAATCTAAGGAAGGTTAGATCGAAAGGAAATATTCTCTCTACTAAAGCAAGGATCTCATTTGGAAAAAGATCATCCAATAGAAGGTAGTCTTCCCTCATCGAAGTAAGAACCTTCTTAAAAGGATCATTTGAAGCAACAAGTTTGTCATCAAGTTGAATATTCTATATTGACAAGTAAGAACTTTTTTTATAATCTAATCTAGTAAAAATGACTTAATGTTTCAAGGAGAACCATAAGCTGGTTGGGATATCAAACTTCCTTGCATGGAAAAGAAGGATAGATATAGCCCTCGAAGTAAATGAAGTCACTAATGATGTCCATGCAAAGGTCTCTAGGCCATCTGAAGAACAAGAATTATCTAAATACATGGAAAGGGATCTCAAGGCTCAAAAGTTTCTTCAGAAATCCATTAAAGATCCACTCATTTCCTATGTAGTCGAGCTGGAGACATCTAAAGAAATATATGATTAGTTGGTAGAACTTTTCTCTGAAAGTGTGATAGGAAATATCATATCACTTAGATCTGGTCTATATAAATTGAAGGTGTTAAAGGATGAAGGGATATCATCATGCCTTTCAAAAGCATCTCAAATAAAAGGTCAATTGCAAGATCTATGAGAGATGGTATTTGATAACGAAATGATCTCAGTTATTCTAAATGAATTGACTGATGAACAAGGTAACCTCATATATACTAAGGAAGAGGAAGTTATCCCATCCATCAAATTATGGTCTGTTTGCAAGGTAGAAGAAGACGGGTTGAAGAAAGAAAGTGACAAAATATCAGATAGAAGGGATGAATCAGTGACAAAAAGAAAAGGAAATTTTGGAAAGTTTGGTCCTCCAAACAAAAACAAGAACATGGCTAAGGAAAGATGTTATGGGTGTCAAAAACTTGGGCACTATAGAAGAGATTGTCCTAAACGTAAGAGGGAAAGGGGAAGAATCTTGTATTACTGAGGAAGTGAAAGAACCTGAGACAAAGAAGCTTAAGAAGGAAGAAGAAAAAATATATCTACTATGGCTGAGATGATCTTCTTCACTATTAGGTACTTTTCACTTGTAATTTATAGATTGGAAGCAACGTAAATAAGATAGGATGCATCAAACTAGAAAATAGTATTTTGATTGAAGAATTAGAAGTAAGATTTCATGACATGGGAAGTAGAAAGAATGTATAGAATGAGATATCTTGGAAACCTCATTAAAACCTTAAGTGATACCTATAGAAAGACGTAGAGGTCATCATCGACTAGGATCAACACACAATAGTCAATAAGGAAATATTTGCCGAGTGAGGATATAAGAGATCCTCAAGATTCTCTGATGGAATCCTCATAAAAGGATTCACTGATCTAGAAAGAAAGCAAGTGTTTCATCAGGAATTCCAACTCATGGGATTCAAGGAATAATGGTATGCTAACATAACAATGAAGCAGGTTTAAAGGATAAAGTTCTTTCATTCAAATGAAGCTGCTACAATAAGTCTGGATGGTCGAAAGGAAAGATGAGGTATCTATGCTTACATAAGATATTATGAAAGTCATGTCATATGGTTGCAGGTAATATGGATCACTATTTCCATCTTGGGAAACATGATCAAAAGACGAAAGGATCTCCTCCTCTAAAAGATTGCATAAAATAATAAGCCACACTAGATGAAATCAACATAATATGTCCTCATATGAATCATGAGGAAGGTGACTACAATTAAGTAACTCTGATTGGAAGCTCTTGGGAATGAAGTGTGTGAAAAGAAAGGAAGAGGTCGTAAAATATGCAACAAAGGTAGAAGGCATTCAACATCCGAAGTCCATGAAGATTTTACTAGAATAGCTCCCAAAAAGATGTGAAGACCCTAATGGAATTCGGAAAAAGATAGAGACCCTTGACAATGGATATCTTTGGGAGATGTGTCAATCTACATACAGGATGTTGCCTTCAGGAAGATGTCATGATGAAATGCCATCACAAAGGTAATTTTGATTTAAGTGTTCATTTCTTATTTTTGAACTAATATTTGGATGGGCTTATGTAGGACTGCCAAAGGGAAGATTTGTGGATGACATCCAGCGAAACCATATAGAATGATGTAAGGTCCTTTCGAAAAATATGGTATGAAGAAAGCAACATGACATGAAGAAAATCTAGATGGAAAACTAATGCATCACTTTATGATGATACAAGGACATGAATAACTCATGCATGAAAGTGATGAATGGTTTGTGTCCTATGAAGAAGTCCCTGAAAGATGAAGACTTCATGAAGAAGAATAAATTCATGACATGAAAGGAAGGAGCTCTTCAAGTAGATGGTTGTTCCATGATCTCCACATGAGGAGCTGCTATAGGTCCCTAGTTAAGAGGGAGCCTGAAAAGAAGTTTCTTACTTGGAAGAAACTTGGAAATTCCTAAGCCAAGAGGGAGCTTAAGTACATTCCTTTTGCAGGAATGAATACATTCCTTTATTGGAATATGCCCCCCTATTTGAGAGGGAGAGATAGACATGTCATTCTGGTCTTCACCTGGGAAGACAGAATGTAGGATTGGGTAATCATTTGGCATTTGATACTCTTTAGGGGTGAGATAGGGCATCCAACAGAAGAGTAGTCGTGGAGGATTGATATTCTTTGAGGGTTGGGGAGTCAAAGATAAGAATAGTCCTCATGGAAAACACCCTGAGTACCCGGGTAGGAGATGTTCCGAGAGAGACAATGATGAGAGTGTCTATAAATCATTGGTCTCGCCAGCATTGAGCTCATATCTTGTGGAGAGATAGAGTTGTTAGTCAAGGCCTTGCTATGTAACAATGCTGGTTGATATGATTCTATACAAAGGAGTTACCAACTCGAATTATTCTTATGAGAAATTCTTCAGATTGAGAAAGTCCAAGTACCATTATGAATACCTCCCTAG
Organism: Pinus taeda; assembly: GCA_000404065.3. NCBI lineage: Eukaryota > Viridiplantae > Streptophyta > Pinopsida > Pinales > Pinaceae > Pinus > Pinus taeda. Next base: position 7,050 of record APFE031528926.1, on the reverse strand, counting down.
TTAAGAGGGAGTGTTGAAAAATGTAACTAGGTTGGATATTCATAATGATATATAATTATTATTTTATGTAATGTGATGTAAATAAGAAAAAATAAAATTATTGTATTGACTTGATTCATGAGTTTCATCGGCAAGAGATTTTATTTTTGAGTCAAGACTCCCATTGAGAGAATTTAGGAATTATTTGTCATCTAGTCATAAAATTATAGTCATTATCATGTAATGAAGTCATGTTACACTTTCTAAAGTCAAAATTGTCTATGTAAAGTATCCTCCAAGACCTTTCCACTTATCCTCTTCAAGTCGGCCTCCAACATGGAAGAACATGCTAGAAGAAGTGGCCTAACTCTTGTTATAATGTCAACCTAAAGGACATGAGATGAAGTGTATATATAGCCACTCTCGGCCTCACTAAAATACAAGCAAATTGTCAAGCATTCGGTTAAGAAGTGCGAAGAAGAAAGAGGCTACAAAGAGAAGTGCGAAGAAGGGAGAAGGAGGTTTCTTCTAGGCAAGCAAAGGAGAGGTTTCTTTTGGGACAACAAAGAAGGTTTCTTCTAGGTCAACAAAGAGGAGGTTTCTTCTAGGTCAGTGAAAGAGGAGGTTTCTTCTAGGGTAGTGAAGGAGGTTTCTTCTAGGGAAGCGAATGAAGGATTCTTCTGGGATACTTGTTATGGGTAACCGAGATAGAGATCTAGAGACCGAGATTCTCTAGAGGAATCCAATAAGATCATAGAAACCAAGTTTCTCTATAGGAAGTCGAGGAGAAGCCAATGTGAAGGACAGAGACTGAGTTTCTCTAGAAGGATTCGAGGAGAGAAATTTGAGATCAAGAAGAAAGTCGAGAAAGGGAAGAGGCAGAGCATCAAGGTTAGTGACAAGGTTCTTGGGAGGATACTAGAGTCAAGGGTATTGTCATGATCTTGGTACTCATCAATTAAAGATCTAGAAGAAGAATTTTGATCGGTTTTTCCTCTCAATATGTGAGAGATTTTGGCCCTGGCTGGCAAGCCTATATACTGTGTCACTTGTCTTTTATTATGCATATTGGTAATTGTCTTGATGAAAATAACACAATAATAACATAATGAAGGGAAGAATATAAGCGAAGAAGTGAAAGTATATCACAAGCAATTATCAAGCAAAGAAATATTTTAATTATTCATGCCCTAAATTTCTCAACTGGAAGAATAGTCGCCTTAGTCGTATTGAACAACATATCCCATGTATCCCACACTCTGAGTTTCAAGGCTCAAGTGCAAAGGTTCCTGCTCTTGCTGATTCAGCTAATGATGAACAGTTGTATGTTTCTTGTTTAGTTTTTGTATGCAACAGTCCTATATTTTATATGCTTATGCTTATCTAGAATCTAGGAAGTTTAAGGACATATAGGTTTATTTAGCTTGGATTAACAGACTCATACTATTTTTCTTTTGGATGGCTTATCATGTTGTTAGGTGGCTGACATATCTGGTTTCCCTCTAGATAGGTTGAGGCCACCTAACCACATAGTTTATGGATGTAACCTGCATGTTTTTGAAAGATAATGAAAAGAAAGGTACTACTAAGCTTACAAAAAAAAA
>APFE031528924.1:0-30228 GCA_000404065.3 Pinus taeda | reverse complement strand
AACACACACATTTTATAAATACCTCACTCGTCCCGTCTCCCCCCTCCCGATGCCTCCCCTCTCCCTTCCCGAACCCCCATCCCGAAACACCCCTTCCCTCTCCTCTCCCCATGCTCGTACCCTCCTCACACTCGTCCCTCTCAAACTCCCTTCTTGCCTCCCTCGCCCACCTTGCCTCTCCACCCTCGTTCTTACCCCCTTCCTCCCCTTCCCCTCTTGCCTCCCTCACCTGACCCTCACCCCACTACCCTCCCTCACCTCCCTCCCCTTTCCACCGTCGACCCTCCCCCTACCTCCCCTCATTTCCTCCCCTTACCCCTATGCACCATGCCCCCTCCCCACCTGGGCCCCCAACCAGCAGCCAGGAGGCTGCAAGACAATTCGCGGAATTGGGCTACGACCTCTTCGCCACTCGCTGGGGGCCTGGGTGGGGAGGGGAGGGAGTGCGCAGGGTAAGGGTGGGGGGGGTGGGAGAGAGGCGAGGGGTCGAGAGGGGTGAGGAAGGCCGAGGGGTTTCAAGTGGCAGAGTGAGAGAGGGATTGAGGGACGAGGGGTGGTGAGGTGAAGGTGGTGGAGGGAGGTGAGGCTTGGGTATTTTTTATAATTTTAAAATATAATTAAAAAAAAAAGTTATGTTTTTTTTAATTTAAATTATTTAATTAATTTAAATTTCTTTTGAATTTATTTTATTTTATTTTATTTTTTTTAATTGATAATATTAACTTTTTTTAAACGTTTTTTTCATTCTTATCACTATACACACACAACACATATATGTGTGTATATGTATGTCTGTTGTGGACACACACACACACACACACACACATATATATATATATATAATTTATATATATATATTTTTATCTTTCTTTTTATTATTATTTACATTTTTCTTCAATTTACCAGTTAATTTTCAAATTTTTTTATGGTTTTTTACTTATTGTTAGTTTTATATTTATATGAAAATTTAATTTGGTTGCGTGGGATTTTTATTTTTTTTATTTTTTAAGTTTTTATTTTTTTTACATTTTATATCTTTTTTTGGTTTTTTGTCCACATACTTTCTTAATAATCTCCTTATATATATTTTTATATTCTTTGATTTTTTTGTCATAGTTTTTTACTCTTGGTATAATAACTCTTTCATTCAGTGTTAATTTTTAAAGTTTTTTTAGTTATAAATTTTTTTCCATAATCTCATGTGTTTTGTAGTCACAATCTTGAGTTTCAATAAGATGGTTGAAAATTTATCAAGATTTTAATGTTTTTGTAGGTCATGATATTTTATCTTTAATGTTATGGTTGAAAAGAATTATAAATATTTTTTCTTAGCACCATGCTTGAAAATTGTTGGAATTTTAAGGTTTTTCAAAGAATTGATATTTTAAATTTAATGTCTTGCTTAAAAATCATTGGAATTTTAAGGGTTTTCAAGGACGTGATATTTTATCGTTAATGTAATGCTTGAAAATCATTGGAAATTTAAAGTTTTTCAGAGTCACCTTGAAAAAAAATTATTCTAGCATAACACTTTTAGATTTCAAAAATTATTCTAGCATCAACTTTTTTAGATTTCAACATGTTTTTTGTACCAAAGAAAATGACTTTTATTGTTTTTCTCTACTATTTTTAAAAAATATTGAAAATTTACTCTAAAAAATAAAAAGAGGAAAAAAAATAATTCCGGAATCAACACTTTTGGATTTCAAGGTGTTTTTCATATTTTTTGAGATTTTTGGGCTCGGGTACCCATTTTGAGGTAATAATTCATTTATGAGAGATTTTTCCGCGTACATCACAAGAAATTTGATCGGTAATTATGTTATTATTACTATTATTATTTTGCTCAAATTTTATTCAAATTGTTTTTCCACTTTTTTTTGTTCAAATTTGTTTCATTAATTTAATTTATTTAATTTTAAAGTTTTTATTTTAATATTTCTTTTGGCCTTACTCTAAGAGTGTATGTTTTGAGAAAAAGAATTATCATATTTTTCACTGAATTTGATCTCTAAACTCAACACAATCCAAGTGTGCCAAAAGTTTTTTAGAATGGCAAATCCATTATGCATTTAAAATTATATTTTAAATAGCAAAAACACATGATTGGACTAAAAATTCCAATAAGATAGAATTGTTAGACAATATATTTCTTTTCTTTCCAAATTTATCTTACTCTCCCTTGAGATTAATATATTTCTTTTCTTTCCAAATTTATATCTTACTCTTCGTTAAGATTATTTTTTTGTTTTAGTATAAATATCAATCATCATTTCTTCGCACTAAATAGTTATTTTATTATTATTGTTTGTAATTTTCTTTTCACATTTACTTTCCTTATAATTTATAAATAGATTATAATTTATTATTATTGAAAATAATTCTTTAAATGCTAAAATATATTCAACAACATAAAATTATGAAAAACTTGAACTTCATCAATTAAATAAAATTATGAAAAACTTGAACTTCATCAATTAAATAAATTTTGAAAAACTTGAGATTTACAAATTAAATAACTTAATTTTTAAAAATCTCTGTAAATGAAGAAAATTCAAAAATAAAACAAAACAAAATAATTATTAATTAAAATATGTATTTTTACTTTATCTACCCTTTAATCTTAATTCAATGCACTCAAGTAGCTTTTTTCCAAATATTTTATTAAAAAAAATTATCTCAATCTTTTCATATACTTTGGAAGACGAGTAGGCAGTCCATTAAAAACGGTTAAAAAACGATCGTGTAGGCGGGAAAGGTCATGTGTTATAAAATTCCACTGGATTTGGCTGCGAAACAGTCTGATTCTTGGCTTCGCTTTGGATCTTAGAAAATTCCACTGGATGGTCGGTTGTTGAGTTTCAATTTTCCAGTGGAGATTATTGATGGAGAATCCATTTGGAAAGCTGGAGCCCTCCATACTTGGCAATATTCTCGGTCGCTGTGATGTTGCTGACATAGCCAGAATGAGATGTACGGATCGAGCACTTGCTAGTCTGCTGAGAACGCGAGCGACGCGCAAGATGATCTACGAATGGAAACAGAAAAACAATGAATATGGGTACAGTCTCGTAATATTTCAGGCGCAAAATTCAGACGAAATCAGTTTCCAGAGAGCAGTTAGGGCTAGAGAAGTACATGTGGTAACAGCAGGGAATGGTGTTGTGATGCTGGAAAATGGCGTGGTTCCTAGAAGACGTTTGGTTGTATATGAAGGACGCAGAGAAGGGTTTAACCTTGCGGAACTGTGGCATCAAGATTCCAAGTTTTCTGCAAATGAATCCTCGGTGCTCAGCTTCATAGCTGCAGGAGACTTTATGGTAATGAAAACCGAGGAACCAGAATGGAAATGGACAGAGCACGAAAAGTGTCGTTTCACACATCCCTCGCTCAATTTTTCATTTATAATAGAGGGTGACAAGTTTATGAAGATTACGAGTTTGTTGCCACAGTTGCCATTGCCGCTGCGATTCGCGAATTCCATTCGCATGCGATTGCCCTATATGGTTGCCACGGAATTGGTAGATGTAAACTCAAGGAGGCAGATTAATCAGTCGTCGCCTATTTCGTGGGAGATTCGTCACGTGCTTCCTCACGTGGCATTCGAGCTGAAGCACGTGTTCGAATGGGGGGATGGAATAGTATATATAGTTTTTCTGGGCGATAAGAATGTTGGTCACTTCGATTTAGGGGCTCGGACGATAGAAGATATGGATCCTGGGCGGTTACAGTTTGAAGTATCTTACTGGCACAAACTTACAGGCCCAATACCATACGATGATAATAATAATAATGATTGTCGCAGAAAATCTCAGTGGTTGACAAATTTCTTACTGCGTTACATATATGCTACGAGTACGAGCTTCCTGTATGACAAGGTACAGCTGATATCTTCCCATAACCGTGATTTGTACATCATCAGAAGAGAAAAAACAGGGAAACTGATTCTTGTGCAGTTGTGGTTGGATGGGGAGAACATGTGGGCAGATCCTGTTCGTTTGATTCCGCATGATGCTGGGTATGCATGGCATGTGGGTTCCTTCTGTGTTTGGCGGTTAGGTGCGCAGCATTTTGGTATTGATAGTGTTTTAGTTTTGGCCAAACTTCGTGACATTGAAGCAGGAGCTTGGTGGATCTTGCAGAGACTAGGTCGCTCCGCTAGTGTGGTTAGCCATGGGATTCTTCAGGGAATTAATGATGGAACTCGCTTTTCCCTAGTGAGACATCTCCAATCAAACTGAACTCGTGAAATATCATGGAGCAGGCGGACTGTATTCATTATCATAAGCACAGGAATTTCTTTCTCCAACTTTTTTGGTAACAACATCTGCAGTTAAATTAAGTCTCATGTAATTTCTACTTTCATGTTGTTTGTATTATCACCTTGATTATAACCTTTAACTGGTGATCTGACGGTACAGTCAAAGTTTTTGCCTGATTCTAGAGGTTGGGATGATAGAGGTTCCGGTGATCTCATGGTGCGATAGCAAATTTAATGGTTGATTTTGACTTTGGCGTGTGAATAATTGAATTGATGAACTAGATTTACAATCAGTTTTGGATGGTCATATTATCATGGAATTTTTTATTTAAGAATACATTTTTAATTTAAAAACACATTTTAGATATTGAAAATTTAAAAACGCATTTTAAATACTGTGAAAATTTTGTTTTAGTTTTAATTGTATGGTAATATTGTTAGTTTGTTTTTTATAAATTTTCTCTTTGATTTCACATTGATCTTAATTTTCTCTTTAAATTTGATTTTTTTATTTTATTATTGATATTGATGATATTTTTTCTTTTACTAAAGTAATAGGTAACTTAGGTGGATTGGTAGTTATATGACATGAATCAATTCTGACCAATATCACTATAACTGCTAGGTATAACTGCCTTACCTTAAGGACATACATATATTTATAAAAGATTTGAACAAAAGACTTACCATGTGATCTCTCCCATGGGCCATTATCAATGTTTCTTGGTCATTTTAATCTTTCTACAAAATAGATAGATAGAGAATTTTCTTTTATCTCATTGATTTCCATTTAGGAGTTGAGAGAGATATTTCTAAGGTAGTAAGAAAAAAAAGAAAATAATAATAACAAAATAATTTCAATGTGTGTGGGGATATCTATATATATATATAATTTCAACCCCTATGTTAGGTAAATATTTTAATGTCAACTATGTATATAGTGTACATAAAGCAATTAAAATTAAAAGAAATTCTTATGATTAGAACAAGGAGATGTATAATTCATTGCTTGCTTAGCATGAAGTTGACAAATGGCACACACAAAAACATATATAATCAACATAGATCCATCTTAATCTTAGCAAGCACTTAGAAAATCAATCTCTTAGCACTTTGAGACTCAATAGATTTGATCCCTCTTAGCACATGATAAATCAAGGATTAAGATGGATCTACATTCATTTTAACTTCTTTGTTAATCTTAATTTATTTGATTTTATTTGGATTATCAATAATCCATTTATTTTTTTTATAAAATAAGGATTTTATTATATTATTATTTATTATAAATTATTTTTATTTTTAAGGTTTGAATTTAATCTTCCTTTGTTTGTAAATTTTCTTAATCTTCCTTCTCTTTTTAAATTAAAATTATCAATAATCTTTTTAATCTTTCGAAATAACTATTATTATTATTATTGTTGTTGTTTTAAGCAATGATTTTTTTCAAATTGTTTTTCATTTAATATTTCTTTAGGTAGTAGTTTAATTGTTTTAGGTTTTTGAGATTTCTTGGTTATATTTTCTAGTCAAATTTGCATGAAATCCCACAAAAAATTGTTTGAATCAGTGCCACAAATTTTTTTGAGAGAAAAATATAATCTAACCAAAATATGTTTTGTTGAATTACAAATAAAACCTCTAAAATATAGAATAATTAAATTCCACCTTTCTTTTGTCTCCAATCTTAGTGTCCCCTCCTCCTTCTCCTCATCATTATTATTATTATTATTATTTCACATTTTTTAAAATCTATTTTACTTTTCAAATAAAGTGTTCCCTAAAAACAACTTTAAAATTTGAAATTTAATTTATTTATTCTTTAGTCATAATCCCTAAAAACAACTTTAAAATTTGAAATTTAATTTATTTACTCTTTAGTCATAATTCAATACATTCAAAATACAAATTAGATTCATAATTTAATTTTTACTCTTTTAATCATAATTCAATAAATTCAATTCTCTTAATTTATTGTTATATTGGCATCAAAATTTCTTCTCCATTTTCTTTTTTGTTGGGTTTAAAAGACTATTTTATTATTTTTTTTACATAAAAATATTTTTCAATAATAATTAATAATAATTATTTTATTAATAAAAACTATTTTTTAAAAATATGTATTAACAAACTTTATTTTAAAATCATCTTAATTTTTTTATCTCACAAAAAAACACAATGGATAGTGTCCACTTAAAAAAAAACCAACAATTATCTCATTTTTATTCCTAACTCAATACATTCATCAAATGGATAGCGAAGTATGGTGTTTCTCCAAATAAGTGCGAGGGAATAAGGGTTTCCAGTTCCAGCCCTTTTCCTACGCAGCGTATTCTTTGGGAGCTGCGGCGCTTTGGGTTGGCACGGCGCTTGGTGTTGGCCCCCCATTGCTTCTTTTGTTTGTGCGCGATGCATCCCTTCGCGACACACTGGCCATCCTGCACGGTGCTTTGCCTCTCTGCTATTGGATTCTGCAGGGGCTCTTTAAATCCATTTGTTCGCCCTCTCCTGTGTTTTCTGCATTCAGATAGTCTTCGGGTTGCAGGGTGCCTCTTCGTGTGCCCCTGTGGCTGCTGCACCCCTGCGCTCAGCCCTGTGGCACCCTTCTGCGATCATGGATACAAGCGGGGGCTCTTCCAATCCGCCTCCTGAGGTTTTAGCGTTTTGTGCAATGGTTGATGTAGGTCTGAAGCGAGCTCCTTCGGTGACTCAACAGAAGCTCATTAAGAAGATGGAAATGATCCCCTCAATGGCCCTTCCTGAAGAAGAGACATGCAAAGCAGCTTTGAATCTCGCAGAGACAGGCCTCATTGGCCAGTTCATGGGCCTCTGGCCTTCCCCTAAGTCAGTAGAAGACTGGACACAAAGAAACTGGAACCCACTGGTCAAAGAGGGCGTCAAAAGCTACTTTGTAGGAAAAGGATTCTTTGTCTTTGTGTTCAAAAGCCCAGAAGACAAAAGCCTAATATTCAGAAATGGCCCATACTTCATGGGACCGCAGGGATTGTATCTGAACAAATGGTTCCCAGACTTTGGCCCTTCCCAAGATGTCCCTTCTACTGTCCCGGTTTGGGTGAGGCTCCCCCATTTGCCTCTCCACTGCTGGAACCAAAAATCCCTTGAGAACATCTGAAATGTGCTCGGTAAATACATAGACCAAGCTGCAAGAAAAGATCATTACTCATGTTCTTGCATATGCGTTGAAGTTCACCTAGAGGAGGGGTTACTGGAAGCAATCAAGCTCATTGTCGCTAGATGGACGCATGTTCAGGAACTGGACTACGAATAGCTCCCCTTAAAATGTCGACACTGTCATGGGCACGGACACTTCACCAAGCACTGCAAGAAAAAGGCCGAAGAGCAACCAGAAAAACAAAATGGGGATCAATGGACTCTAGTTTAGAAAACAACACACCCAAAAAAAGGTGTCGGCAAAGGAAATACGACAGGGATTCCAAGCAGTTCTAAGCCCAATCATGAAGAGAAAGCAAATGCAAAAGGGACAGCAAGCACTCAGATCAACCCAGCAGCCTTAGATCAGGAAAATGTGGTGCAGGCAGAAAGCACCCCCCAAGCAAAGAAGGAGAGAAAGCAATGCAAACCGAAGTCACCCAGGGTAGTCCATCCAATCCCTCATATGCAGAAGTCACAAGGAGAAAAGCAATAGAAAGCTCAGGATCATCGGAGGATGAAACCTATGAGTGCCCCTCTAAAAGAGTTGGAAGGAAATACTGCAAAGAAATGAGAGAAGAAGAGGCCGAAAGACTCAAAACTCAAGGAAGTTAGGTCACAATAGAATGTCCATTAGACGAAATACCAGAATGAGGACTTCCAAGGGAGGTCCCAACCCTCCTCTAAGTAAATAATGAAGCTTGTCTTTTGGAACTGTAGAGGACTAGGGAATCCCTCTTAACTAGAAGCAGTCAAGGACCTACTTAAAACAAAACCCTCAGACATTCTCATGCTCCAAGAGACCAAGATTGAAGGGCAAGCCCTCCTAGATATCAGTAAGTCAAAGTGGAATAAAAATACAGGCAAGGAAGTTAGCGCCAGGGGCACTTCCGGAGAGCTAGCTACTCTTTGGTTTGATTGCACCTTCCAACTCCACAATTTTCAAGAATCTGAGCACGGGATCTTCACATAATTGATGCATAAAGCTAGTAAGTTGTCCATCTCCCTCTTCAATCTGTATGTTCCTGTAAATTATTCTGAAGAAAGAGAATGTTGGAACTCGCTTTCATTTTTTCTAGAGCAGCACTCCCCAAGTAACATTATCATAGCAGGAGACCTTAATATAGTTTTGAAGCCAAAAGAGAAGAGGGGCGGCTCCTGCACCAGAGACTCCATGGTGGCCTCTGTGGAGGAGCTCTCCCAGAGCTGGGACCTCTTAGACTTCATTCCAGTCTGTGGGCTTTTCACATGGTCAAATAATTGGGTTGGGTTGGATCACATCTCTACCCACCTGGACAAGTTTCTGGTTCAAAGCGCCCTTATGATGAACAAAAAGATCATCATCACAAAAATACTGGCCAAATTTACTTTAGATAGCCAATACAACTTCTACTGGAAGATGAAGAAGATCTGGGTTCCATTCCTTTTCGTTTTAGTCCTCTTTGGATCAAGAAAGTGGGCTTCATGGAGACTGTGAAAGCTGCTTGGGCTAAACCCTTCTCAGGCTCCTCTAGCTATATCTAGGAACAAAAGTTGAAGGCCACAAAACATGCATTGAAGGAATGGATAAAAAAGCCAGATCCCATTCCAACCAATCAAAGAAAAGAGGCAGTTCAGATGTTGCACTCCCTGCAAACAGAATTGGAAAATAAAGACATTACAGCAGAGCTCTTGGACAAGGAAGTAAAAGCTCAATGATCCACTTATCAATCCTTCCGAGCTGCAGAAGAATACTGGAGGCTAAAATCTAGAAGTCTATGGTTAAAGGCTGGTGATCAAAATACCTCTTTTTTCCACTGACAATACAGAGCTAGACTGTCCTGGAATCATATAGCTCAAATCAAAACTTCAGAGGGCCAATTCTGCAAAGGTTTCAATCAGGTTAAAGGCGCTGCTGAAACTCATTTCAGGAATTTATACAACAATGGAATCCAAGGCAATGATGAGGAAGCTACTGACTTCCTCTCTAATATCCCTCTTCTCATCCACCCCGGAGAAAATAAAGCACTTTGTAGTCCCATTTCTGAGGAGGAAATTATCAATGTTATCTGGTCCATGGAAGCCGACAAGGTCCCTGGGCCTGACGGATTTACAATCCATTTTTACAAATCCTGCTAGGAAGTTATCAAAGCTGATCTCCTTAAAATGATAATAGGCTTCATGAAAAAAGCTAAGATAGGAGGAGGAACCAACTCCACCTATCTAGCTTTAATTCCCAAGGAAACCAACCCTCACTCATTTGCAAGATTTAGGCCTATTTCGCTGTGTAATGCATCTTACAAAATTATAGCCAAAATCTTAGCAAATCGAATCAATCCCCTGCTCAAAATATTGATCTCCAGTTCTCAAGGCGGATTCGTGGAAGGCAGGTACATTATGGATAACATTATTCAAGTTCAGGAGACCGTTCATTCATGCAAACAATGAGGGGAGAAAGGTATGTTCATTAAACTTGATATGGCGAACACTTTTGATAGAGTTAATCGCTTGTTCCTTTGCAAAGTTCTGTTCTCATTTGGCTTCTCTCAGCATTTTGTTCAGCTCATAAAAGCATGTATTGATTCCCCATGGATTGCTCCCCTTATCAATGGTCGCCCAACCAATTTCTTCCAAGCGTAGGGAGGTATCTGGCAGGGATGCCCTCTCTCTCCCTTCCTATACATCCTCATGGCGGACTCCCTCAGTAGAAAACTATCAGCTGAAAGAATCGTTGGCTCCCTCCCGGGCCTCAAACCATCCAATGGATCAGCCCCCCTGAATCACACTCTCTTTGCGGATGATTCCCTGCTCCTTGGAGGTGCTTCCTCCAGAATTGCGAAAGCCTTCGACTCTATTATGAGAAGTTATTGCAGGGTGTCTAGTGCTCTTGTTAATGAGGGTAAAAGTGGAATCTTTAGTTGGAATATTGATCAGCAAGAGATCACTAACATCTCCAAGATTCTTGGGTTCAAATGACATGCTCAATGGGACAGGTTCAGGTATCTTGGTTTTCCTATCTCCTCAGGTGTGAATAAGAGGTCCCTCTGGAACGACATCATCAGCGAGATCAAATCTAAAACCACTACTTGGGGAGGCTACTGGTTAACAGAAGGTGGCAAAACCATCCTAATCAAATCTCAGCTGCCAGCCCTTCCTATTTGTCATGTAGATTTTCTTCTGGCTCCCAAAAATGTAATGGAACAGATCTCTACTCTCCTTAGGGATTTCTTATGGCAAGGTGGGAAATGAAATGACAAAAAAATGCATTTAGTTAATTGGGACATGGTTAAGAGGCCGATTGCTGAGGGTGGATTGCAAATTCATGATCCCTCCCTTGTTAATACAGTGCTACGAGGTAAGCTCTTGTGGAAAATGATCCACGATCCCTCTCACCCTGTCAGTGTTATTTTACGGTCAAAATACGTAGACATTGACACCCTTAGGAAAATGCAATTGGACAGCTCAGTATCTTGCACGCAAATTTGGAGGCTCTGCTGCAAAAGTAGCAAATTTTTCAAAAATCTCATGTACAAAATCCCTGGTAACAGTAAGTGCACTCACCTGTGGAAAGATCGCATAATGGGGTGTGATCCTCTGGCAGAAAACGAAGAAATTGTTGAACTCAGAAACTCGCTAGAAAGAGCAGGAGTAAACAACATTTACAAATTGTCAATCTGGGACAATCGTGGTGATTGGGCAGGCTGGGATCTATACAGAGTCCCTGCTCGTTTAAGCGATCAACATAACTTGCTCGAGGATCTGCTTCAGGACGCCGCTCCGGTCAACAGATACATGAAAGACAATTGGGGATGGGGCCAGACATGAGTTTATACACCAGCAGAGGGCTATAGAGCTCTACAGGGCTCTAAGAACAGCAATCAATCTCCTACCTTTTGGAAACAGGTTTGCGAGTCGTTAGCTCTTCCAAAAGTAAATTTTTTCTTCTGGACAATAACTCACAATAAACTTTTAACGGGAGACAATCTAGTAAAAAGGAAGATCGAAGGGCCTCATAGATGTGTGCTTTGCAGATGTAATCTAGAAACTTCCCAGCACATATTTTTGGACTGCCTCTTTGCCAAAGAGGTGTGGGGTCTTATACTTCAAGATTTTCAGATCTCTTTCCCTTCACAGATCTCTGTCCCAGATCTCTTTTCTTCATGGAGTACCTGCTACCCTCAATGTATCCCTCCCAAGTCTTTCTGGCGCAAAGTATGGATAGCGATTCCCAAATTTGTTTGTTGGCAGATTTGGCTGGCACGTAACCAGTAGATCTTCAAAGATATGCAACATTCTCCAACTCAAGTTGCTGTACTCTTCTCTTAGAAGCGGCTCAACAACAATATTACAAAGATGACCCTCTGCTCACGCCTGAAGAAAAGAGGTGGCTGGCCCTAGAGCAACATCCTCAAAAGTACCTCCTTACCCCCAAGAAAGCTAATCCGGACTGGCGAAAAAGAGAGCTAGACGACATCTTCCAAAATTGGTGGAGGGCTAAAAAATTAGCTACTATATTCTTTGATGGGGCGTCCAAAGGGAAACCCGAAGCCGCAGGCGCTGGTGGGGTCATCTACTCCACGGATGGGTCTTTTAGAGATTCTTTCACTTGGGGCCTAGGTCTGAAAACTAACAATCAAGTTGAGATCCTTGGGCTGCTCAAAGCTTGTCTTATTGCTAGAGAGAAAGGTGCCAAAGATCTCCAAGTCTTCGAAGACTCAAAAATTTTAATCAAAAAATTAATCAAGGAGGATCTTCTCAGCAACGTTGGTCTCAACAAAATCATGGGCAAATTGAAGAGAGTCTTACTAGACTTTGACTCGTACAAGTTTTATCATATCCTCAGAAATTTCAACAGTGAAGCAGATCGGATGGCAAACAAAGGCTGCACTCTCATGAAAGGGATTCTAATTGTAAATGGGGAAAGTTCCTTCCAAAATCCGTGAAATTGTTATATCTCAAAGGCAGCATAAAAAAGATAACAGCCATGTAATAGGGGTCGCTACGGCAAAGACCCATTCTCCTTTTCACATATAAATAAAATCCATAACCGTTATAGTTAAAAAAAAAAAAAGAGGATAGCGAAATAAAACCAGCTAAATCATAATCCAATACATTCATAAAGTGGATATCAAAGTAAAACAGGCTAAAAATACTCAGCGTTAATTTTATTTACTCTTTAATCATAATTCAATACATTCATCTCCCTTAATTTTATCTACTGTTTTCCAAATTCTCTCCGATAACACATTCTATTGCTCAATTTATTTTATATTCCGAAAGAGGCAAGTGCAGTGTATCTAGAGAGGAAAAATGGGTAGAATGACCACTAAAACCGCATTAAAATATTATTTTTCATTTTTATTTATTCTGTAATCAAAATTCAATACATCCGATTTGGTATCCAAATCGTTTAGACAGATCCAATTTGGCATATAATCGAATTTGGCATCCGACTCTTTAGATAACGATTGTATAAGTTTGAAATGTCCTGTTTTATAAAATCCCACTGGACTTTGGTTTGAAAAAGTCTTATATTTGGCTTTGCTTTGAATCTTAGTAAATTCCGCTGGGTGGTCGGAGCGATACTTGGCTTTGCTTTGAATGTTAGAAACTTTCACTGGGGGGACCGTGGTGGGGTGTTGAGTTTCAGATTTCCAGTTGAGATTATCGACGGATAATTCATTTGGAAAGTTGAACCCCTCCATTCTGAGTCACTTTGATAGCCAGAATGAGATGTACGGATCGACTGGCTAGTCTTCTCAGAGAGCAAGGGGTGCGGAGGAAGAAGATTTATGAATGGAAACAGAAAAACAATGAAAATGTATACACCCTTATAATATTTCATGTGAACAATTCAGATGAAATCGGTGCACAGAGAGCGGTTAGGGCTGGAGAAGTACACGTGGTACAATGAAGGAATGGTGTTGTGATGATGGAAAATGGCGTGATTCCTAGAAGACGTTTGGTTGTATTTATTTTTTAAGTCAAAAAATAATAAAAATTTTTCGTTAAAAGTGATTATACCAGCCTGTTTTTGTTATGCTTCTTCCTCACAAACTTATTTCAAGGATCTACTATCTTTGTACCTCTATAGAAAATATAGAGCAAAATTATATTTAAAGATATTGTTTCACAGATCTCCATATTATACCTAGAATTCCTCATGTATATCTGCTAGTACAACCCTTCTTAGAGTAGTGTCATTGCCTCAAAAATGGTGATCACAAAATGGATAATGGACAGCGAAGATCTATGCTATAGGATCGCTACGTGACCTTCATTTACTAATAAAACCGGTTGAAATACACAAAAGTATATCATACCTATTTTCACTGATACTCTTCAACTTACCCTATTTTGTTCCTTGAACACATACCTATAGGTGATTTGTTGAAATGTTTGCTCCAACTTCCAAATAAGCATGAGAATGGATGGGTTAAATAGTGTAGATCCCTGTACCCATTCCATCACACTTTTTGAGTCCCCAAAAACCTTTAAAGTTTCAATACCCAACTATTTTACACATAGTAAAGTCCCCCACACTGTGGTTGTTTGTGGCCCTTCCTCCTTCCCACCAAAAATGATAAAATGTGTCAAATTCTATTACAATATATGCCCCACATCCACATTTTCTTTGATCATGTGCCTCATCAAAGAAACCAACAAGGAATTCCTTCCCAATATCGATATGCTTAATGTTTCTTCTACGGTATTTCCTTCTTATTGGCCCAATCTCCCTGAAGTATGCAGTGGTCTTTAATATTGCAATTTCCCTGATATCTAGTTCTGTCTATTCAAAAATCTTTTTGTTTCTGCATCTCCATATTCCCCATAATATGTAAAAGGGTAGTGTTGCATATTTATTATGATAGAAAATCATGGATGATAGACATTCCTCAATAGATCCCTATTTCCATTTTCCTTTGATATTGAGCATATTCATAACCCCATCCCATACAACTTTTGCATATGGAAATAGAAAAAAAGTGATGTGTGTCCTCCATGGATGCCAAGTAGAGAGAGAAGATACTAGGGCCTTGAAACCCCTTGTTGATTAATATATCCCAAGTGAGCACTTTGTTGAATCTATCATCAGTTGTATCTAATGGGAATCTCAAATATATGTCTAACAACAATCTATCCCTTTTTAATGTGAGAAAAGAACGAGTTTGATTTAAACTATGGATGTATTCCTCCCATTCTATTCCCCAACTACTTGGGAGCCTCAAAGCCTCCATAGCCTTCCATGCTTGTGTACTCGAATTGATGTTTAGATGGGTAGCCACCTGCCAAATATGTGTAATACTGAACTAGTATAATTGGTAGAACAAGGGGGCAATAAGCGAATGTTTACCATCCATACCCTTAATGGCATCTAAATCCACATCAATCTGTTGACCATTGCCAATCTCCTATCTCATCCGAGGAAAGAGCCATTGTTTATTTCTCATCATACAGTGCCACAAGAATGATGCACCCTTATAATCCCGCGCCCCTTCTCTGGTCCACTATGTGACTTCTATCTGTCAAAGATATTTACCCTTCATCATTTTTTTCCAAATACTAGTTCCATATAGTGCCCTTCAAAGGAATTTGATTAGCAATGAATTGTTGAAATGTTTAGTATCCAACAGACAAACTTATTCTACAGGACTAGTTTGATTAGAGTTAGTCTACCCCCAACTGAAATCCAATTGAATTTCCAAACTGATCATTTCTTCTCAAATTCTTGTAGCAGCCACTTCGAATGTTTATTCCCATATTTGTTTGGTTTGAATGTATAGTCAAGGCAACTAAATCCATTATCTATCTGAATCATTGCAATCTCAAACATGAGGAAAATCTCCATACTTAGCACTGCATCTTTTGTATCTGTAATAAGTGTTGATTTTCCTTTGTTCATCTACTGTCTTGTAGCATGAACAAATGCAGATAGTATCAAATGAATCTATCTTCATTCCTTAATGCCACTCTCACCACCCAAAAGAAGATCGTCCACAAGCATCGAATGTGTAATGTAAATGTCCCCCAAAACATTTATCCTTTTAATAAAACCCCTAATCCTTGCTTTCGTGATTCTCCAACTTAATACATCCATAACCAATATGAACATTAATGGTTATAAGAAACATTCCTATCGTAGCCCCCTTGAAGAATTGAAGAAAGTGGTGGGTAGCCCATTGATGATAATAAAAAAGTTTGTAGTCACAACACATGCCATTATCCATTGTATGTTTCGGTGGTTTATGCCAATCTTGTATAGCCTAAATCAAAAGTACTCCTAGTCTACATAGTCATATTCCTTAATAAGATCAATCTTCATAAGACACATTTTTTTTTTTAGTCTTAATGGAGTGTAGACATTAATGTGTGATTTCTACAACGTCCTGTATTAACCCGTAGTCCATAAATCCAAATTGCTCTTCAGAGATGTGTTTAGATAGTGAAAATTTCAATCTTTTTGCAATGATTTTAGAAATCAATTTATAAATCACATTACAAAGGGAAATAGGCCCATGTTCAAAAAAAGAGGAAGGAAGCTCCTTTTTTGGTATCAATACGATAAATGTGGCATTGATTTCCCCTGGAATGAATCCCTTTGTCCTAGATTCTTCCGCAGACAACATAATGTTTGATCTAGGTGGATATTGGTGGCCACCTACCTATTCCACATAGACCCCCACCATTGTTTCTTTCAGTTTTTTAGTTTCCTTAATTGTAGAACAATTTACTAATTTTGGCAGTTTTTTGGGTCCTCAACTTCTGGAGCAGTTTTGAGGCTCTAAACGATGTTTTTTTGGAAAACCACTCACGGATAATATTAGATTTCAACTCAATATTCATTGCCAGAAGTTGTAGTCCTCTGATAGATCTTTCTAACGAGGTATCATCTGTGTCAAACAGAGATTTTATGCCAAAGTTACTACCCCGCGAAGTTGATGTACCAATTTACCCCAACGGGGCCCATAGTTTGGTGTTTCATTTCCTAGGGTTAGGTTTTTGGATGTTTTGGGGCTTTCCATTGTTTCTCAATAATAAATAGGCCTTCAAGCCTCATTGTAGCACAGTTTAGAGGCATGTAGCCGCCACATCTCTTCTCAGAGATAAACTACGATCACCCGAGCTAGTTTTTTCCATTCTGTATCTAAGCATATTTCAATTCTTTCATGTTAATGAAGTGAGGTTTTATTTCTGTTGCATCTCTGTGTTTATGGTTATATCTATAATTTTTTGCATTCTTGTTTAGATATGGATTAGTGGCATCAAATTAATCTGCTCTTTCTCAATCCCTCTTTGCATGCCCCCAACAAGGTCAAGGTATAAGGAGTTAGGGCTCGATCTGGTTGAACCTTTGCAAGATCAACCTTGCAAACCCCGACAGTAGCCCATGGAGGAAGAAAAGAAAGATGAGGGAGCATGAGATCCTATCAAAATATTGCTCTAGGAGGCCTTCGAGAAACAAAGGAACTCGATGATGGTTAATTTTGCCCAGATCCTTCAATGGTTGCCCACTAGTGCAACCACATCTAGTAGCCACTCTCGAGGTGTCACTCCTTTTAAGGTACATCTAAACTTTGAAATTCCCATATTTGAGGGTTAAATAGATGTAGTCATTGTATATAAATGGTTAAATATGCTAGAAGGATATTTTTTTGTTCATGATTTTTCTAGCGGGGAAAAGATTGCTTTTGCTCTTCTCAAAGCCACCCTCCGCATCAAGCACTGGTGGGAAACCTACTATGAGCAGAAGGATGAAAATATGCCCTCACTGTTTTTAGCCACACCCACTTAGAATTCATTCCGGGATGCCATGAAGGAGTAGTACTACCGTGTCGGGAGCTATGAGGATAAATACAAAGTGGACCACATTGTGGCAGGGAAGGGATAAAGACATGCTGGTGTTTACCAATGTTTTTTATACCCTTCACACGAAATTGGGTATCAAGGGTTCTAAAAAACATTTGGTAATCAAGTACCACAGCTGCCTACATAGGTACATACAGGATGAGATGGAGTTCCTGAACATCTCCTTGCTCGGCATGGGGTACTGATACGTTCTCAAGATCGAGAAAAATCTTAAACATAAAAGGCGAGACTTTGGATCTGTGAATCCAAAGCGAGGGAAAGGTGCCCTTGAATTGCAGAACAAAGGACAAAGCCAAGGAGGGGTGGCCCAAGACAACCCACCAAAGCTGCAAGCAAAGAAAAACACCATGAATCTAAAGAAGGACACGACAAGGTGGTGTGAGTTCCATAAGAGCTCCACTCACAACACAAGTGACTGTTGGGCCAAGCAACCACTGGTGGCTGAGTTGAAGGCTTCTGAATCAGATGCATGTTCTGACTCTGAGTTCGAACCTAACAAGGGGAATGAAAAAGGGAAGCAAATTATCTATGCGAAGCCCAATGCGATTCTTTCCACTACGAAGATCCAAAATGAGGAACTTGAAGACCCAAAGGAGGAGGAGTGGCTCTTCCACTCCCAGATTTGGGTAAAGGGTTCCCCGCTACAGTTCATTGTCAATGACGGGAGCCAAAAGAACCTCATTTCAAAAGAGTTCATGAAGCAACTGGGCTTACTGACCATGACACACCCACAACCATACACCATCGATGGCTTCGCAAAGGACGGTATCTTCACGTCAGCGAGTAGTGTTGCCTTCCATAAAACATCAAACTCTTCATGGATGAGGTATTATGTGACGTTTATCCTCTTGATGTTTGTGATGTATTATTAGGCCAACCATACTTGTGGAAGCAACATGTTGTGTATGATTCAAGGCCTCGCGCTATTATTGTAACCTTGGGAAATAATTAGTACAGGGTACCAGAGGTAGCACTGCCTACTGCCATCTCTTTGGTTACTACAAAACAATGTAGTAAACTCATTTTCAAAACCAAGAAATTTGTTTTCTTGATGATATGCCCTCAGGGAAAGAAGAAGAAGGTGGCCACGACCTCCAGATAGGGCCGCTCCACGTGACAACAACAGTGGACAAGGTCGTGGAGTATGAGGACATCTTCACCTCCCCCACACGGGTGCCTCTGCACTGTTAGGTCAAGCACTCCATCGATTTGACCTTAGGTGCATCGTTTCCCAATGGACCAATCTATCAGCACTATGTTGTGGAGAACGATGAAATCAAGAGGAAGATTGAGGAGCACTGTAGAAAGGACACATCCGTCTGAGTTCATTGCCTTGTGGGAGCCCGATCGTGTTGGTACAAAAGAAGGATGGGACTTGGAGACTCTGTATTGACTATCAAGCGCTAGAAAAGATCATTGTTCGGAATAGGTAACTGATCCCATGGATTGATGACCTTCTGGACCAACTCAAGGGGGCCAAATATTTCAACAAGATCAACTTGAAATCTGGATATCACCAAGTACCAGTAAAACCCTTCAATGTGTGGAAGACTACCTTCAAAGCCAAGGAGGGCCTTTTCGAATGGCTGGTTATGCCTTTCGGGTTGAAAAATACTCCTACAAGCCTCATGAGGCTAATGGATGACATCTTGCGGCCATTCACCAACTCATTTGTTGTGGTATTCTTGGATGACATCTAATATTTAGCTAGAATTGGGAAGATCACCTCCACCATATCCGATAGGTTCTCCAAACACTACGAGAACACAAGCTATGTGCCAATTTGGAGAAATGCACTTTTGGCATGACCCAGGTTCAGTATCTGGGATACGTTGTTGATGAACATGGGGTGCATGTGGATCCAGCCAAGATCCAAGTCATTCAAGATTGGCTAGCCCCAACCACTCTGACAGAGCTTCACAGCTTTATGGGTCTTGCCAATTTCTACTGCAGGTTTGTGTTGGGGTTCTCTCATATCACTTGGCCCTTAATTTAAGTCACCAAGGGAGCATAGAAATCAAAATTATTTTGGTCTGAATCTCAATAGAAGGTGCTTGCAGAGTAGAAACATCGCCTCTGCTTTGCACCAACGCTCACATTACCAAACCTACAACAACCATTTCAGATCAAGACAGATGCCTTTTCCTATGATGCCGGGGAAGTCCTTACTCAACATGGGCATCAAGTGGCATATCATAGTCAGACACTTTTAGACATAGCTTGGAAGTATCCCACTTATGTCAAAGCGATGTATTCCATTGTGAAGGCTTGCCGAAAAAGGAAGCATTATATTTTGGGGAAGGAAATGATCATCCACACAGACCACTGATCCCTGCAGTTCATACAGACGAAAGGGAAGTTATAGAATGATCTCCATTAGAAGTGTTCCACATACCTGCAGCAGTTCCATTTGAATATCAGGTATAAGAAGGGAAGCATCAATAATGTTGTAGACTTCCTTAGCCAACCACTGATCATGGCATTAACCTCCGTGCTCAACCCTTGTGGGCACGAGACTTCTGATTGGCTACTTCTCTACAAAAGCAACCCATAATTCAACCACACATATTAGACAATCTTGGAGGGATTTGCAAGTTCCTTTAAGCGAGTGTGGCAAGATGATTTGGGAAGTGCACTAGAGTCCGGTCACTGGGCATTTCAGGGTCAAGAAAATAGTGGAAGTACCGCAAAATTATTTGTAATGGTCAAATCTTCAACACTTCAACAATATGTCGAGAAGTACATCAGATAATACACTACCTATGCCATTTCCAAACTGACCATTAAGAAGAAAAGCCTCTATACTTTGTTGCCTACCACAAGTCGAACTTGGGAATCCATCAACATGGATTACATGTCAAGCCTTCCTTCTACTAAGCATGGAATGAATGTCCTTTTGTGGTCATTGACAGATTATTGAAGATGGCCATTATGGCGACCTGTAAGAAGAATATCACAATAGAAGCCACTACTAAACTCTTCTTTGAATGAGTGTGGGTACACTTTGGGATCCCATAGTCTATCATCTCAGATCAGGACAGTAGGTTCCTCAGTACATTTTGGTCTAGTATTTGTTCAATGTTGGTCACGAAGTTCACTAAGTCCACAACTTCCCATCCCAAACTGATGGCTAGGCAAAGGTCATCAATAGGATGATCATACACATTTTGTGCATGTACAACTCAAAGCATCCATGCACATGGGATGAGAGCCTCCCCTATGACCAACACAACTATAACCAAGCTCTCCACAACTTGACTGGCCACAACCCTTTTTAGGTGGGCTTGGGATTCCAACCATTATGTCCCATTGATTTGGCCATACCATTTGCAGCTGCTTAGGCAGATTTGACTCATGTCCAATTTCAAGCCAGCAAGGCAAACAACTTCATTGAGCACATCTGCCAATAGGTCCATGACATATTGGATAGAGCCAATGCTAACTACAAGAAGCAACGTGATCAACATCGGGTGCCACACAAGTTCTAGGTGGGTGACAAAGTTTGGCTACATTTGCAGAAGGAGTGCCTCGTTGGGCCCCACTACAAGCTTCACCCGCTCTAATGTGGGCCTTACACCATCACCAAGGCAATAGGGGAAAATTCTTTCTAGCTCAGTATTCTACCATTCCTTGGTCTACACCCAGTGTTCAATGTGGACTACCTTTGGCGCTACTTTCCACCTTTGTTGGACATATTCGACATTACAGAACAACTCACACCAAAAAAGCTAATTCGACACTGTATGGAACAAGCCACGACTGATCATATCATGGACACATAGATCAAGAACACCCAAAAGAAAAGGATCCAACTATGTCGAGTTGTCAAAGCAGGCCAACTCCTTAACCAGGGCAAGTGGCTCACTAGGGACCAAGTTCAGCAAAAGTTTCCTCATCTCATGGAGGAACTCAACACAATGGAGACCATTTCTTCCTGAGGGAGAAATGATCTAGGTTGATATTTGTGGCCACCATCCTATTCCACTTGGACCTCCACCATTGTTTCTTTCAATTTTTCAGTTTCCTTAATTGTCGCATAATTTACTATTTTTGGCCGTTTTTTGGGCCGTGAACTTCTGGAGCCATTTTTAGGCCCTAAAAGACATTGTTTTGGAAGATCACCAGCAAATATCCATTTATATCCTATAATTCATTGTCATCAATTTTATTCCTTGGATATATCTTTCTAATGAGGTATCGTATGTATCAAACGAAGATCGTATGCCAAAGTTTCGACCCCAGGAAGTTGATGTACCAATTTACCCCAACGGGGCCCATAGTTTGGTGTTTCATCTCCTAGGGTTAGGGTTTTGGTTGTTTTTGGGTTTTCCATTGTTTCTCAATAATAAATAGGACTTTAAGCTTAATTGTAACATAGTTCAGAGGCATGTAGCCACCACATCGCTTCTCAGAGATAAGCTACCATCACCCGAGCTAGTTTGTATCCATTCTATATGTAAGCATATTTCGGTTCTTTGATATTAATGAAATGAGGTTTGATATCTTATGAATCTTTGTGTTTATGGTTATATCTATAATTTTTTATGTTCCTGTTTAAATACAGATCAATGTCCAACCCCATCAAATCCCTGAAGTGTTTAAATAGTTCTACACCCCATCTATTAGGTCCAAGGCTCTTGTCTTTGGCGCTGGAACTGAATACCCCTTGATATCATCCTTTGAGACCCACCTCCCCAAAAATTGATTGTTTGCATCAGAAAACATGCTCAACATCTGATTTAAAAAAACCCCTTTGAGTCAAGAATGTTCAATCCCTTTGTCGAAATTGATTCCTAAAAACGTTTATGGCAACTTGTTCCAATTCTGGTTGAGCAGAGATATATATGTTTGGTTGTATATGAAGGACCCAAAGAAACATTTAATGTTGGGGAACTTTTACACCAAGGTTTCAAATTTTCTACAATTGAATCATTGGTGCTCATCTTCATAGCTACAGGAGACGCTCCTTACAACTTTATGGTAATGAAAAGTGATGGACCAGAATGGAAATGGGCAGAGATAGAAATGTTCCTTTTCACACATCCCTCACTGAATTTTTCATTTATAATAGAGGGGGACCAATTTATGAATATTATGAGTTTGTTACCACAGTTTCCA
The DNA here is from genome assembly GCA_000404065.3 of Pinus taeda. NCBI lineage: Eukaryota > Viridiplantae > Streptophyta > Pinopsida > Pinales > Pinaceae > Pinus > Pinus taeda. Next base: position 7,832 of record APFE031528924.1, on the reverse strand, counting down.
TTACAGGTATGCTTCACGAGTTCAATTCACTTCCTGTCTCCACATATGGTTGGCACGAAATTGCTAGATGTAAATTCAAAGAGGCAGATTAATCATCCATCACCTACTTCATGGGAGATTAGTCACGTGCTTCCTCACATGGAATTCAATGTGAAGCATGTGCTTGAATGGGGGGACAAAATAGTATATATGGTGTTTCTAGGCGATAAGGATAATGGTCAGTTCAATTTAGTGGCTTGGATGATAGAAGATATGAAACACTCTGGGTGACTAAGGTTTGTAGTGTATTACTAACACAAACTTATAGGGCCAAAAGGATTCGATCATAATTATAATGATTTTCGTAGGATATCTTAGTGGCTGAAAATTTTCTTTCTGCCTCACATATATGCTATGGATACCAACTTCCTGTATGACAAGGTACAAATGATATCTTCTCATAGTCATGATTTGTTCATCACACGAAGAGAAAAATCTAGGAAATAGATTCTTATGGAGTTGTAGTTGGATGAGGAGAAAATATGGGGAGATATTTTTCATTTGATTGTGCATGCAATTGGTTATGCACAATATGTCAGTTCCTTATGTGTTTGGTGATTATATGCGCATCATTTGGGTATTTATGGTATTTTGGTTTGGGCCAAAATTCCTAAAAATGAAGCAGGAGCTTGGTAAATTGTACATAGGTGAGGTTCATCTGCTATTGTGTTAGCCATGCGATTTTTAAAGGAATTACTGATGGAACTCACTTTTCCCTAGAATGGCACCTCTAATCAAACTAAAGTCATGAAAAATCATGGACTAATAGATAGTATTCATTATCATAAGCATAGAGAGATTTTGGGATTTCTTCCTCTAGTTTTTTGGTAACGGTATGGAATCATTTGAAGTTAAATTGAGTCTCATAGAATTTACATTTTATGCCTTTTGTGTAATCACATTGAATGTAACTTGTAAATAGTGATATGATGGTACAATCAAATTCACTGGTTGATTGTAGAGGTTGGGGTAATTTGAGGGTTCAGTAACAAATTTAATGGTTGATTTTGAATTTCACATGCAAATAATTGAATTGGTGAACTATATTTACAATCAATCAGAGGTTTGGATTGACATATATCATTGTAATATTTTTTCATTAATGAATCAAATTTATTCAAACTTTTGTTTTTGTTTCAATTTTATTTGGATGGTCATATTGTTACATAACTTTTCCCATTTTGTTTCAGTTTTATTAGTCCCTACCTCGAGGGAGGGACTATAGAATTCACTTTGTGCTCAAAAGGCATTGACTCTGCATTATTTCTCTATTTTTTGCAATTTTGACCAAAGTTTCAAGAAAATGTTGAATATTTCTATGTTCTGTAAATTCAAAATTAATTTTATAATTTCTTGAAAATATTATTTATAATTTTTGATTGGCTTAGAGAGGTTTGATGGGACATAGTTCCCCTAGTGGAGGGAATTTTATTTTTGGTATTTGTCAATGCTTGACAATTCATTTAAAAATTAAAAAAACTAATTTTGCGAGTGGCCATTCTGTTGGTGAGTGCTCTAACACTGACACTGTTATGCTTGACACTATTATGCCTCAAACTACTATGATTGACACTACTCTGGCCCATGTTGCAGGTCTCTTACATGGGTGGGGGACAATGATAAAATTTGAACACATTAGAGCCCTTCAAAGGGCCTCTAGCACGTCAGAGAAGTAGGGAGAAAATTTTACTAGTGAAAAAAAATTAAAATTTGAATTTTGTCATTTAAAAAAAATGGAATAATATCTTAAATTTTTTTAAGAAGGGATGTTAAGTTGTCAACCCTTTTTTTAAATTTCATTTTTTCTGAAATCAGAATTTTAGGAATTCTAGTTTCTAACTATCAGTCTATCACCAATTACAATGGTTGAATTTGTGAATTTCCTTTGTCAAATGATGTTAAAACTTAAATACCATTTCAAAAACTACAATTTCTGAGTTTCTCCCATTTCAAAAACAACAGTTTCCTTTTTAGTTTCTTTTTCTAATTGTGCATATGATGCAATTTATTATTAATTATTATGTCACAGTTACCATTTGATACCATTACATTTGGTAGTTTCAATTGAGAGCGACTAGATGTCAATATGGGCCATGTATTAAGTCTGTAATTTTACTGGGTTGTGCCTGAAGGCTGCCCCTAAAGCAAGGTTTGAGGATGATTTAAGCTTGAGAGGAGCATAGATTCATCATTCAGCAGATGCTTGTCAAGCAAGGTTTAAGCACAGTTTATGCTTGGCGGAGCGCATTCAACATACTTCCTAACATACTGGACTTGATTTGTTTTTGAATTCCCAATCCTTGGTATGTTTTCATATTCCCAATTTCTGAGTGAGTTACTTGTATTAGTGTTAGTAAATGTGCTATTGACTTGGAGGAAGGATACTAGTCTGCCTCCGGATAATCAGAGATCAGAATAGATTTATCTTTGCTCATCATAAGTCTAGATGCCACCTCAAATCTAGAAAGTATGTTGTGGAAGGCCTGCCATTTGCTTACCTTATTTTTCCAGAGAAGAGAAGGTCATCCACGAACATGAGATGCGAAATACAAGTGGTTCTTATTACCTTGCATCTAGCAATTAGTCCATTTTCTCTAGCCACCTGAATGCCTTTGCTTAGACCATCAATAAATAAAATAAATAGTAATGGAGAAAGTGAACAGTTTTGTTTTAGTCCCCTATAGATTCTAAAGAAGTTAGTCAGTTTCTTGTTGATGAGTACTAACAGGCTTGTTAAGGAAATGCATTCTAATAACCCAGTGAATGAGCCAATAGGAAAATCCAATTTTGTGTCTAATCATTTGCAGAAATTACCAATCAACACTTTTGAAAGCCTTGATTAGATCAATTTTCATTAACCATGCAACCACTCTGCTAGTTTTGATTGTGTGGGAGCATTCTTGGGCAATAGAAACAACATCCTGAATTTGTTAGCTATGTAGAAAGCTGAATTGTTCTTGCAAGATATGTGATGACAGGATCGGTTTGATTCAGTTGGAGATGGTTTAGGATATTATCTTGTGCACAGTATTTCATACATAGATTGTTCTGTAATCTAAAAAAATAGGAAGGGTTAGGTTTTTTAGGAATCAAATGAAAGTGGTGTTGATAGAACCTAGAATGTGTCTGAGGACTCAGGAGTCTTGATTCTTGAACCATGTTCAAAATATCTATCCCCATAAAGCCTATGAAATGTAGAAAAATCTCAATTGTTCAATTGTCTAGACCAGGAGTATTGTCCCTGGCCATTTCTTTCATAACACCCTAGAGCTCTTCAATGGAAACCAACCTGGACAGAGTTTTGATGGCTTCATCATCCACCATGCATGGAAACAGGTTGGTGAATTCTAGATATTCACTTAATTTGTGTCCCTCCTTCACCTTGTATTGGTTATTGTAATATCTCACTGTAGCACTTTGTATATTCTTCTTTTTCGTGAGGACACTATTTGTATAATCTTTGATGTGCAATATTGAATTAATCTTCTTATGGGTTGATGCTTAAATTTAAGAATTGAACCTAAGAATGTTGGTTATAGAATGTTTGTAAGAGGTAATGGAAAAAAATAAAAAAAATCTCAATTCAAAATGCATACTGTAGTGAGGTAGTATTAATGGTTTGTAGTACAAAATTTGAGCTAGTGTCTATCATAGCCAATTGTAGTGTGGTGGAATCAATGATTTGTGGTACACAATTCAAGAAAGTATCTATCATAAATGCACTAATTCATGAAAGTGAAAATCAATAGGATGAAACGAATGTACTCAAGCTTGGATGCAGTGATATCTGATGTAGATTTAGTGGTAGGTTGAGAAGTGAAAAACTAGTTCTTAAACAGATAGAAAAACTGGAGTGTAAAAGCTATTTCTCTCCAAATAATATTATTGAAGGCCCTCCCAATCTCAATCTTTCCTTTGTTGCTCATCTCCTCCAAAAAATTAATGGTTTATCATTGGAAAGATATTCTTTGCAAAGATGATGAAAGACAATGTGCAAGTTTCTCGGGAGAAAGGAGCTTTCTTCTTGTGGATCATAGTCTTTGTATTGACACATTTATCAACCATCTTTTCTAATATGTTAGAAATGGATGGGTCCTGCTTCAACTACTTAATATAGTGAACCCAGCTATGGTTAATTGGAAGAAAGCAAGCAAGCCTCCAGTGAAGATGACATTCAAGGAACTAGAATATTGTTGTTAACTAGTCATAATTGGAAAACAATTAAACTTGTAACTTTCTTTACCATATACCTCAACATTACATGGAAAGGTATTCCAAATATGGAAGAGAAGAATTTGGATTGCTTGCTATATTTGATGATCCTAATGGTGATGAAGCTAATTTAGTGCTTCAATCAAGGTGCTTAAATCCCACAATCACAGTAAAAGGGTTGTAAATATAGTATTTCAAATTACTAAGTTGGTGGTTTTTTTTGGCTCAAACTATTGACTTACCACCCCAAAACTTACTTCCCTCGGAAATCCTTCCCAATCCCACTCCTCTTTCTACTATATTCAAATTCAAAAGTCTTCCCATGTAAATTCGACCTTCTGATACTGCCAATGCCACCAGTCTTTCCATCTAAAGCCAATTTTCTACAGCTGCCACTGCCATTGGCAACTTGTAATATCTCACTGTAGAACTTTGTATATTCTTGTTTTTTGTGAGGACACTATTTGTATCATCTTTGATGTGCAATATTGAATTAATCTTCTTGCATGTTGATGCTTAAATTTAAGAATTGAACCTAAGAATTTTGGTTATAGAATGTTTGTAAGAGGTAATGGAAAAAAATAAAAATAAAAAACTCAATTCAAAATGCGTACTATAGTGAATTAGCATCAATGGTTTGTAGTACACAATTTGAGCTAGTATTTATCATAGACAACTATAGTGTGGTGGTATCAATGGTTTGTGGTACACAATCTAAGCAAGTATCTATCACAAATGCACTAATTCATGAAAGTGAAAATCAGTAGGATGAAACAAATGTACTCAAGCTTGGCTGCAGTGATATCTGATGTAGATTTAGTGGCATGTTGACAAGTGAAAAACTAGTTCATAAACATATAGAAAAACTGGAGTGTACAAGCTATTTCTCTCCAAATAATATTGTTGAAGTCCCTCCAAATCTCAACCTTTACTTTGTTGGGCATCTCCTCCAGAAAATGAATGGTTTATCATTGGAAAGATATTCTTTGTAAATATGATGAAAGACAATGTGCAAGTTTCCGGTGACAAAGGACCTTTCTTCTTGTGGATCATAATCTTTGTATTGACACATTTATCAACCAACGTTTCCAATATGTTAGAAATGGATGGGTCCTGATTTAGTTTCTTAATATAGTGACCCCAGCTATGGTAAATTGGAGGCAAGCAAGCAAGTCTCTAGTGAAGATGCCAGTCAAGGAACTAGAAGATTGTGGTTAATTAGTCAGAATTGGAAAACAATTAAACTTTAAACATTCTTTACTGTAGACCTCAACATAACATGGTAATGTATTCCAGATATGGAAGAGAAGAATGTTGGATTGCTTGCTATATTTGATGATCCTAATGGTGATGAAGCAAATTCAGTGTTTCAATCAAGGCGCTTAAATCCCTCAATCACAGTAAAAGGGTCGTAAATCTAGTATTTCAAATTACCAAGTTGCTAGCCATTTCTGGCTCAAAATCTTGACTTACCACCCCAAAACTTACTTCCCTCATAAATCCTTCCCAATACCAGTCCTCTTTCTACTCTATTCAAATTCAAAAGTCTTCCCGTGTAAAGTAAACCTTCTGCTACTGCCATTATCATCTGTCTTTCCATCTAAAGCCAATTTTCTATAGATGCCACTGCCATTTGCAACTTGTAATATCTCACTGTAGAACTTTGTATATTCTTGTTTTTTGTGAGAACACTATTTGTATCATCTTTGATGTGCAATATTGAATTAATCTTCTTGTGGGTTGATGCTTAAATTTAAGAATTGAACCTAAGAATTTTGGTTATAGAATGTTTGTAAGAGGTAATGCAAAAAAATAAAAATAAAACTCAATTCAAAATGCGTAGTATAGTGAATTAGTATCAATGGTTTGTAGTACACAATTTGAGCTAGTATCTATCATAGCCAACTGTAGTGTGGTGGTATCAACGGTTTGTGGTACACAATTTAAGCAAGTATCTATCATAAATGCACTAATTCATGAAAGTGAAAATCATTAGGATGAAACAAATTTACTCAATATTGGCTATAGTGATATTTGATGTAGATTTAGTGGCAGGTTGACAAGTGAAAAACTAGCTCTTAAATAGATAGAAAAAGTAGAGTGTACAAGCTATTTCTCTCCAAATAATATTTTTGAAGGCCCTCCAAATATCAACATTTCCTTTGTTGCTCATCTCCTCTAGAAAAGGAATGGTTTATTAGTGGAAAGATATTCTCTGCAAAGATGATGAAAGACAATGTCCAAGTTTCTGGGGAGAAAGGAGCTTTCCTCTTGTGGATCATAATGTTTGCATTGACACATTTATCAACCATCTTTTCCAATATGTTAGAAATGGATGGGTTCTGCTTCAGTTACTTCATATAGTGACCCCAACTATGGTAAATTGGAAGAAATCAAGCAAGCCTCTAGTGGAGATGTCATTCAAGGAACTAGAAGATTGTGGTTAATTAGTCAAAATTGGAAAACAATTAAACTTTTAACTTTCTTTACCATAGAGCTCAACATAACATGGCGAGGTATTCTAGATATGGAAGAGAAGAATGTTGGATTTGTTGCTATATTTGATGATCCTAATGGCGATGAAGCAAATTCAGTGTTTCAATCAAGGCGCTTAAATCCCTCAATCACAATAAAAGGGTCATAAATCCAGTATTTCAAATTACTAATTTGGTTTTTTTTGGCTCAAAATCTTGAATTACCAGCCGAAAACTTACTTCCCTCTGAAATCCTTCCCAGTCCCACTACTCTTTCTACTCTATTCAAATTCAAAAGTCTTCCCATGTAAAGACAACCTTCTGCTACTCCCACTGCGATTAGTCTTTCCATCTAAAGCCAATTTTCTTCAGCTGCCACTGCCAATAGCATCACTTATATTTTGTCTCTTAGCATCAATCATATTTTTTTCCGTAAAAAAATCAGAAGGAATCATCTATATTGCACAGAAAGAGAGGGGAGAAAATTCGTTATATAGAAGGAGAAAGAAAAGGTTGCAAGCATAGATCATTCATTGTAGCTTTAGGAATCCACCTCTTGGCATATTCCTACAATCCACATCTGTAAAAAAATATTGATTCAGAGAATAGCTTTTGTTGTAATACAACACCTCAAAATATAACAAAAGATATTTGTTGTTTTGTTGAATGAATATTGTATTCAGTAAAAATTACAAAGCATACATCCCTCTTCCATGGTGTTATGTTATGAAACCAGCTCAGGAAAAGATAGAAAATATAGATCAATGCCTTAGAATTCAGCCTCTTCGAGGGGATAACCTCATTTACATTACATAAATGAACAATTCTTGGATGATTCAAATGACAAAACCTCCTTTCTATATATAGGAGTCTAAGGAGTCATAATATAATCTAGCCGACCTAACAATAATAATGTAAAGCCACAAAAATAACAATAGAGGGATTCTATGGGGCACAGTAATAACAATATGGGGGCAATAGGGGCACAACAATATTAATAAGAGGTATAACTACAATAGTAATGGGGTAATCACTAGTATTATAGGGACCCCACATGCCCCTCTCCTTCAAAAAAGTGTTGTCCTCAACGCTTGAGTAGTTCTAGAT
>APFE031528921.1:0-24389 GCA_000404065.3 Pinus taeda | reverse complement strand
TCAACTTCGTGATCCCACAAATTGGTGCATCGCTCCATTTTCACACTTCTATTTTGGTCGTTCTCTTTCATCTCTTTCAATTCCTTTTCCCCCTTGATTCCTTTACCTATGTGCTTAAGTAATCCTTATCTTTATTGATTTCCCTAACTCAAGTGCATCTCGTATTATATATGATATTATTCATTCCATATTTCCACTAATTTAGATAGAGATAACACAACCACACTGGCCGATAGGATAAGGATACACATCATAGGAGGTACCCAAGAGGAAGAGTGTTCACCCATCGAAGTCAATGAATAGATGATTATGTTCCCATTTCCCACCACAAAAAGACATTTGAACATGTTGGTTACAACAGCATGACATGAGGAAGATGTCCCCATTCATCAATGTGTTGATTAGGAGGAAGGATACCATCAATGGATATCCATTCACCACATACCCACCAAGTCAACATCACAACATGTAACATCACCCAACATGGTACGGTATAAAGCCAGGCAAGTGAGTAAGCCACAACTAGAGGGTCCTTGTCAATAGAAGCCAATTCATTGCCAGTTGTAGCCATACAGTCAGGGACAGACTGACATACCCGATCTTGAGAAGAGAGGGCTACCCCTCATGATACGGAAATGGTTATGGTTTACATGCCTAAAGGAAAACGCCAATGATGATTGACGCCGATGTGCCTGCTTGCCAAAGGTAGGTCTCTTGCTCACTTACAAGATAACCAAACCTAGGACCTAGACCAATCAACTCAAACCAACAAATGTCCAATCCCAATAGCCAGAAGTTTTTTGATCACACCCTAACTGTGTTGATTCACCATGTCATTTCATTGATGTGAAATGCAGTAGAGGACACAAGCGGTGAACCTTCGTGTCACTGGAGAATAGATATAGATAGATTTCTATAAGATATCCACCCATGTGTAGGTAGGATACCCATCTCCCATATCTAACTAAGTATAGGTCATGATATGACCCTCCGAATCCATATTTGCAAGCATTTCCACCCCTTAATCGAACCCAATCTCTTGTCGCAGCTTAAGTCGTAGGAGAAGCAAAGGTAGAAAGAGAAGCAGGTGGTTCATGTGGTTCAGTAGCAGATTCTGTTGATTACTTTGATCCAACACCAAAGCAAGCAATCTAAGCCCACCACCTACCATTTCTTTACCTTTGACTTTGACTTCTGCTTCAACCTTCCGATCCCTAACTGGCTTGCCACAACTGTAAGGTATTTCTTGGTGTGATTAGTAACTTTACTTATTGACACTTTCGATGAAGACCTGATTGTTTCCTTCTTAGCTTTGACCTTGTAACTTGCTTGCCAAAAATACAACGCCTTAGACTACCCCCCTCAATCCATAGACCTTTCCTCCACCCATCGAATGGACCAACCTGCAACACATATTCTTTCCTCTCGGTCTAGTGGCTCACGGCAAGCCTACCACACGGACACATCTAGCAGAATGGGCAACTAAGTAGTAGCAGCCCTGTTCTTCTTTTAGACTGGACTGGCAAATTCTAGTCAAATTTGGGTAAATCATGAATTGGCAAACTAGTGTAACTAAAATGTAATACTCAACTGTGATCTAATGTTGAAATAATCCTAGTCTATCGAGTTGGTGATAAAGGTGCTTTGAAAGCAAGGTATCGATAAGGCATTTGGGTAAGCAAGGTTTCAATATGGACTTGAGGTTTTGACACTGTTTGACGAGATGCGGGGGTGAAATGGTTGGGATGATGTCAAGGTAGGCCAATGTATCCTTTAGTGAGGTGCTCTTTCTTATCTCGTAAAGCGTCATCATCAGGTTCTACGCAAGCAAGCCCATGACAAGTTCATATCTTCATCTCCATGTATAACAAGATCAATAAAGTAAGAGACCTACCTGTGGCAAGCAACAAGTTCGAGGCAGTCCAGGTTTAAGAGGTAAGTTGGGCAAGGTTGATAGAATTCTGTTATCAATCTAGGAAGCGATGAGGGTCCCAGTACTAAAAATAAAGGCAATTCAAGATGTTGTGACTACTAAGGAAAAACGTGAAATGAGGAGGACTCAGAGGGAATTTAAAGAGGTAGGAGGGAGAGGTACGAACTTTCTCGACCAATGGGAGAGGTTTTTTCAATTATGTTCCAACTCTAAAGAGGTAGGAGGGAGAGGTACGAAGTCGCTCGACCAATGGGATAGGTTTTGTCAATTATTTTCCAACTCAATTCTTGCCTGCAAGGATTCTATTTCCAAATCAAGATTGGGTTGTCTGGCCAACATAGCCTAACCTAGTGTGGGTTATATGCTCGTAAGTAAAAAACATGGGCTCTAGCCAAATATCCAACCAATATGTTGTCTCTCGTTTATGGATTTCATGCATGGGATATGGGGATTGAACATTTTTGGATTATTTCCATTGTTGATTCCGCACCCCATTGGATCATTGTAGGAGTAAAATTGGATTAGATTAGTCCCACTAGCTTATTCGCTTCCCTGTAGCAACATATATTCTTCGCATCGATTCTTGCAGAAGTCATTTACTGAAACAAGAATTACCAGCTAGTAGCCTAGGAGCCCAACCCAAGCCCCTGCTGACCTAGAGCACTGTTATGACTGGCAGCTTTATGGCAAGGACCCTTTAACAATGTGGACTGGATGAAACACTGGCTATAGGATGACTGACTCTAGCAATGACCTCCTGGGCACTTGCTGACTTAACTCTAACTATCGGTAGACTTATTGGAAATAATATTATTTACTATTGTCCAACCACTTCAAGAAGGTTTTCCTGTTAGTGTAGTCCCAAGCAAACTTGTCTGGCCTGTGCTCAACCTGTCTGGTCCCACCCCAACAAAGTAGACCTCTATTGATATGTTCGTAAGTGAAAAACATTATCAATGTCATAATGAGTCCATCCCACCTAACATAGATAAATTTCCTTGCCTTCGGAAGCAATTGTATATTCCTTTTCCTTATTTGAAAGAATATGAGTGGGTTCTAATTCCTCTCCCTCCTTGTCCGAAACAACCCTAAAATGAGAAGGTTTTTTTTTTTATTCTGTTCCAACTATCTTGCTTAGGCCCAGGGATTCAATTTTACAAAGTGATAAGAAATGGTTCTATCCAACCTTAATAGTAATTATCTCTATTGACTATAACAATTATGGAAGTGGGTGGGTATAAGGACCTATCCTATTAAGGCGCTAAGAGGTAAAAGTAGAGATGTGATCTCTCGTATATTATAGAAACTTCATGAAATGGAATTCTTAATAAATTAGACAATCCCTTTTCTTTCCTTGATGGGAATGAGTCTCATCCCACCCTTAACAAAAGAAGTTTCATTGTCCAACCATACATTGAACATATCAATAAGAATATTATAAAGAGGATTGTCTTGGGAAGTATTCTATATAAAATGGATTTCAACTGTAAGAGTTATTCCTATTAGTGCATGCATGTGGACTACTTTCTTCTCATTTTCTAATTAGCCAAAGAAGTTGGGAATTATAGTTGGTATGTGCCTGCAGTGCTCCAATATGATGGGTTCTTACAACCTCAATGGGGACTACTCTGTTGTTCCCTCTGGCCTATCCGATACAACTAGTAGAATCAAAGAAAGGACAAAGTAAGTGTATCCTCTATAGTATTTCTTTCTTGCCTTCCCCAAGGCCATAGAGATAGAGAGACCTATTAGTTAGCTTCCAAGTAGTATTACTCTTGATGCCCTAAGATTTCATATTCAGCAGATTACTTAAAGTTAAGTTACAATAGTAAAGGTCAACATATAGATGCAAGTCCAAGTGAAACATAGATATGCTAGTTGCTAGGGTAATTGGGCACCTTATGCTGGAAAAACCTTACTAGCCTGCATGAATTAGACTATCACAGACCTGCATGAAATAGGTTCTACATGAAAAAATAGGTTATACACCTATTCCCTCCCTTCTACCCGGCTCTATCTTCCTTACTCTCACCATTCTAAGTATCTTCCATACAGGGAAATGGGATACTAAATTGGGTATGTTGGCAAGGAGACTTCGTGGATCCAAGGATCCCACCAAAATGGTAATGGAGGATTCTCTTGGATGGGCCCATAAAAAGCACCTTCTGTCTATGTCTCATGGGGATGTTGTTACTATTTGAAGGGGGTAGGCAAGTTGTCTCTACTTGTAGAGCTGTTGGGATTCTTGCTGCCCTAAGAGCTCTAGTCTCTTCTCCCTATAGTGATAAGTCTCCATTGCATGTTGATAATGGTGGCTTACCAATGAGTGAATCAAATATGGACACTTACCTCTCGGACTTATGGGAATTATATTTACTATGCGGACTAGGGGAAATTCTTTTCTCCTTTCTTCCTCTCGTCTATGGAATTCCTATTAGCTATGTAAGTGGGAAATGGTGTTATATCCCACCAACTACTAGGGCAGAGCTCATGGAGGGGTTATTTTCTATTCAAGTAGAGGTGTACTTAGGGGATTGGCCCAACCAACATGGATTCAATTGGTTGTTGATTTTATGTTGTCCCACCCGAACCAAGACATATGGATTCAACGGGTTGTTTACTAAGGGTATGGATGCATGTATTGGGGGGATGAAAAGGATCTCACCTATGAAAATGGAAAAGATGTATCGATGCGAAAAGTTCAATTTTGACTAATGAAAATAGGGACTATAGGCGGCAACTCACACACAACACAATTTGGTGTCTCATTATAAGTCTCATTTATTTTGGAACTACATGGACACAACTTCATAACTTCTTCACTAGAGAGCAGCTCAGAGGGCACAAGTGGGAAATAAATGCTATTACAAACTGATATTGGTAAGGGTTAATCAACAACCCTATCGATGCGAAGGGTTTAAAAGTGAGTCGGAAAATCCTATCCATCCTAGCGAAGAGTGCCCTGATTATTGTATTGCATGCAACCATTATAAAAAAAGAGCCTTGTTCATATATATATGCAAATGTGTTGATTGTGAAACCGAACTTAGAATTCCAATCAACCAAGCCATTATGGATCGCTAGCACCTTCAGTATCTCGATGCATGCTATTACGTATATCAAAATTACATCTCGATATAGCCATAAGTCTCAGATCAAGTTAGGCAGGAGGGTTGACTGACCTTTAGCAGACAGATATCGCTTAACTACCAACTGGCTTACTTGGGATTATGTGGTTGGTCCATAAAATATACCTCATTGGATGGGGATGAGCTTATGACTGCTAGGAAATGCACACTTTCTTTTAAGATACTTAGGAGAGATGTACGAGAAGCTAGAGAATCAATCGGGTAGAATAGCGTGGATGGATTTGATGGCATGAAACAACCTTATTTTTAGACCTATTAGTTTCTATGTTTACTAACTGTTTGGATGAATGAGGCACTTGAAGCACGATCTTTACTTGATGAATCCACTTAAGGAGTGTTGAGAATAATCCCTAATATTAGAAGCACCAGATTGGATTAGTTGATCCCTTACCCTAGTAATGACTTTGGTAGGCGGGCTAACCACATGTTCCACACATTCTAGTTACCCAATAACTAGCCCTTCCCTTAGAGATAGACCAAGTGCTTACGATTCTCAGTAGTAGCTATTGCCATATTCCCTTGTAAAGATCTCAATTAGCTTAGATCTCAACTCATAGAACTATCATGGAGAGGGCCCCGTCTGTTGGAAATAATACTGAGAGGGGGGGTGAATCAGTATTATCACATCAATAAAACTTTTTCATTTCCATATTCAGATTCATATATGCTACTTCCACAACTTCTTATGATTCAGTTAGTTGATCCTTAATGAGTGCATTAGAACATTATCAACCATATTAACATTAAACAGGTGTATTAAAATAGAACAGATCATCACACATAAGCCACACACATGAACACCATGATATAAGGTGGAAACCCAATGTGGGTGAAAACCACCTGCTGCAATATGTCTCTATCTTCTTTCAATTAGAAATTTCTTTTTACAATTGTACTGGTGCAGTCCTTTACCAGTACGCACACTGCAACCTGCAGAGAGCTACAACCCTCTCTCATTTTCCAGAATCTCCTGGAAGGGAGCTACAACCCCCTTAGCTCTTGCACTAGCCAAGATACTAGTACGTAGGTGCTGGCCTACAGAAGGCTACAACTTTATCTTTCTTCCAGGGACCACGTTTCATAAATTTTTCAGACTAGATCCATGAACATCAATCAATCATCAAGAATTTCTGCATCAAACAATCTCCTTTTCACCAATTAGCACTGAATCAAGTAGACACTTCTCTGACAGTTGTATCCAAATCACAGTAACTATAACCACACACCAAGTCTAAACCCAGAAAAAAAAATACTATCATTAAAGCTTAAAGATTAAGACCCATAAATAGAACTTATCCTTCTCCTTATGCTCAGGTTCCTTCTTTATTCAGATCCAGATCTGCACCATAACCCAATCACAGTATTCCAGGTCTAGCACTTTATCAGATATTCAATAACAATTCAGATGATGCTTTGCCAAATGATCTCCTTCCCCTTTTATAGTCTTAGACCTTTCACAATACCACGGTTCAAAACCATAATAACACAATACCATGAACCCAATACTTGGGATCAACACTTTTGGATGCAATACCACGGACCAAAACCATAGGATCAAAAAAAAATTGTTGGACCAATACCATGAACCAACCATGAAAGTGCGTGAACATTTCTCCATATGAAATAAAATTTTTCTCCACATAAAAGTGCGTGAAATTTTCTCCACATGAAATAAACTTTTTCTCCACATGAAATAAACTTTTTCTCCACATGAAAGTGCGTGAATTTTTCTCCACATGAAATAAACTTTTTCTCCACATAAAAGTGCGTGAACTTTTTACATGAAATAAACTTTTCTCTTCATGAAAGTGCGTGAACTTTGATGCACTATAATTTATCATCTGAGATGAGTGGGTTGCCATCAAGTACAATATATGTATCATAATGCCAACAATCTCCCCCTTTGGACTTGATGGCAACAACAACCAATCACTCTCCCCCTTTGACATCAAGGGCAAAGGGCAAACCAAGATAATCTCTTTCCTAGAGAAACATTCTGCTGCCCATACTCCCCCTGGGTACCTGCTGAAATCTCTCCTCTGCTGAAGTGTGTTGTTCATGCTCCCCCTGACTATAAGCAAGCTCATTCAGATCAGCAAACCTGATTTCCTTCTATTCTTTCTCTGCCTTCGTTCCACCTGAAACCAACAACAGCTGTGAACTAGAACCAAAAGCTTCTAAGATAATGCCAACAATGCATCATTAGAAGTTTCTCTGCTCTCCCTAAACCTGTGCCAGATGGTCTCTATCAGACCCATATCAGACTATCTTCAACCAGAGCCTGTCCCTACTGATATCCATCAAGCCTCCATATACACGACTATCTCTGACAAACCGGCGTATGCACGCGGATCCTCCTCAAGCAACTCGTGCACACCCATTTTTCTCTAAAATAGACAAGTTTTAACAGTAAGATGATGCATAAACTACTCCCAGCTTTTGCCTGAGGTATTCAAAGGTCTCCTTGGGCAAAGGTTTGGTGAGAATATCAGCAACTTGTTCCTTAGAAGGAACATACTCCAACTTGACCTTTTGTTCAATCACGTGTTCCCTAAGAAAGTGATACTTGATCGGTATGTGCTTTGTCTTTGAATGCATGACTGGGTTCTTTGAAATGCTGATTGCACTTGTATTATCACATAAGATGGAGATAGGTGGTGTACAAGTGATTTGAAAGTCCTGTGTAGAGCTATAACTAGGGTCTCCCACACCTCTAATTATCCCACATTAATAAGTCAATCCGGGAACGTTTTGTTATTGCAAAGAGTAGCTCAATCCGAGGTTATTCATCCGAGTAATGCTTAGTAGTATAGCATTTAGAAAATACACCAGTAAACAGATGCTAAACTATGACTAAATTACTCCAAAAAGATAGAATCACACAAGATAGCTTATCAGTCAAGGGTACGGAAGCGATAACCCATCCCTCTAGAAACTGATGGAAAGGAAATTAGAGCATGGACCATAGGTTTGGGAGCTAGGCAGCTTCTGCTGAGGCTCACTACAGCCTTAGACCTTCTCTCACACCAAAACAGCGAATGCAAGTAAATGGAACGACATCAAGTAAAATGGAACAGCAAATAGGAAATGGAACAACAGTAAATGGAACATCAATCGAAAGAACTAAATCTCGCGAGTCAAAATCAAACTTTCTCTATTATACCAAACTCACACTTTGCTATGAAATAACACTCTTCTCTCTTAAAGCAAACTGGATGGAATATACTTTATGGAACAACACTCATTGATGAATTATGGAACGACAGTAATCGACCATATATGCACACCTCGCATTAATATAGTAATCTGACAATTAAGGATAATACAACTATGTTTCCAAATAGAATAACATTACTTTCGGATTCCAATAATCGGGATTTCAAATGAATCAAATGACAGTAATATTCAATGCAGATGCTCTGTAAGAGAAATAACTGGTTGAGACTAAAAGCATGCGATCAACTCTGAAAAGATCCAATTATACAATGCATAGTCATTACACAGATTTCCTGAGAAAAACCATTAATGCATTAATCGTAACAGAGCATAACATAGCATATGAAAGGTATATCAGATTACTGAGTAATAAATATAAGAAAACCACACATAAATCAAGTTATAATGATACAAAAGCAAGTGTCCTTCGGAGCCGGGCCCTTAGCTTCCAATGGTACACCACCTTAGATTACTCCAGACGCAAAGATTAAATAAACACCAAGTCTTTTATATTAACGCATGAACAAACGTACAGTAAACCAGGTCTCAGTGAGACTCGATGATCAAAGTTTTGTATGAAACTGAAATTTACAAAAAAACAGAAGTCCCTTTTGCTCAACGATGCTATTCCTTTACATAAAAGTAACGGCGGGGATATCTAGGTAACAAAAATAGGTAAAACAGCGATCCCTCAGGATCAAAGATCCTGAGGGATTCGCCAAACTGTTAATCATTTACTTTTCTTTCCCTCTTTCGCCGAATTGGTATCCCTTCTTTCTTTCCTGGGTTATTTTGCTTTGATCTGCTCGATATCGTTTGCATCCGGTTCCCTTCTGGAGGGACAACATTTATTCCTCCTTTATCTTTCCCTTTTGGACGGCAACTCTTCGTTTCCACCTTTCCCTGTATAGAAAAACGACAATTATCAATGATTAAGCTTCCCATGTTAATTCTTACACATTTTATTAAAATTCTTTATTTCTTTGAATTCATAATACAGAAAAGGTTACAAATGTTACTGAAAAGCCACTAAATTGTTTGTCAAAAGCATACCTTTCAAGTGCTCCACACACCCCCCTGCTTACCCTGTTTCATGCCCTCATGAAAACATTATAGTTGACATGCAAGGCAGTAAGAGAATAGGCCGGAGAGGGAACCTCGTGAGGAGGCCTACAACCGTGATGAGCAACTAGATCATCAAAGAACTGATTTATTTGACTTGTAGACATTTCATACAAGGCCTGATATCCGGGTGCAGGGTGCCAAATGATTGGACTACGAAAGCGATATCCTAACCAAGATGGCCCTTCTTGCAGAATACGTTCCCCATAAAGGTTCAATCGGCTGGCAGCCAGCTCAAAACTCTCGTATTTGAATGGTTCCCTGAGCTGGATGTTTGGGCTAGAAGTCCGGTATCAAAATTTTGCAGCATCGATGGCGAGGTCTTTAATAGTCAGAAAATATTTCGGACTATGTCGGATCAGGTCTTCGTGCATGGGTCCTAATATCTCGATGACACCCGGGGTCCTCATAAGGTTCCTATGCTCTCTCCATAGCATCACTGGGTCTCTAGGCTCGGCTCTCACCCATAAGTCTAGGCTATTTTCCTGTCTCTGAAAGGTGTTATAGGCTCTGAGCCATTTCAGCTGATTAACCCCAAATGAAACAAAGGCTTGCAATTGTATGTCACCAACAAAAGGGCCAGGATTTAAGTCAGTTTCCTAGTCTAGCACGAGGTTGTGCAAGTAAAATTCGCACAATAATATCTGAACCTTAATTCCATAATGCTTGCAACAATCTATAAAATCATTAACAGTATTGATTCGAATAGGGGCACCCGCCCTAACAACTTTTATTTTTAATCGTAAATATCATTCAAGCAAAAATAAAGCATAGTTTTTAGCAGGGGCCCTACAGGTCAAAGGGTCATTATACAAAGAACACATAGTGTCCATCTGCTTAATAACAATATCTAATCGACGAGTTACCTTGGCAACCTTTTCTTTCTCCTTTTGCCATCCTTCAAAGGCCTAGCTCTCAGACTGACTAATATCCCAAAGTTGCTGTTGTAACTCTTCGTATTTCTCCCGGGGGACTGTTTTTTCTCTCAGCTGTTCAGCTTCTTGCTGAGCTTGCTTCATCATTTTGTGCAAGGTTATTGTTTTTGGATCCTTTTTCCATAGAGCCGTAGAGGCAGGGAATTTTACCTGAACCTTTTTGTTATGCTGTTTGGAGTTCAATACCTGAATTACCCCTGAGGGTGGTGCTTCTGTTTGGGTCTTCTTACTCTCTTTTTATTTCTTAACACGAATGAAAGGTTGTTGTGGTCCCCCTGTTATTGGAGCATCTTCCTGTTCCTCTGCCTCAATTGGAATGTCAGTCCGTTCTTCAGGGTCAATTGGAACAACAGTCTGTCCTTCAACATCATTTGGAACAGCAGTCTGTTCTTCAACGTCATTTGGAACAACAGTCTGTTCTTCAATGTCATTTGGAACATCAGTCTGTTATTTGGCAGTAGGTCTTCTAATGGGGTTTCGACCAACAGAGCGGCTATAAGTCTGTCGTCTTCTTGTCTTACGGGATTTTGTTGCAGTGGCCCTCTTTCTTTTCCTTGCGGTCCTTCGTATCCTCAGGTTGGCTTTCAGAATCCGAATTTGCTGTCGGAGCTTGGCTATAGTGTCCAACAACCTCTGTTGTTTCCTCCTTAATTTCTTAATCTCTATTGCCTTGACAGAGGGTTTATGACTGGCCCTTAAATCTGCTCCTACTCCGTCTAGAATTTCTTCTGGTGTCTTGGGAACAGATTGTTCCCGATTGGTGTCTCTTATTTCCTCATCATAAACGGGTAGGTTTTCTTCTCCTGCCTTTTCTGCATGCGATTTCTCAGGTGTGTCTTCCTCCGGGGGTTTGTCAGGGATGCCTGCTGTGCTGGAGAGTTGGCCATACTCCCCCATATTGGCGAGGATTGCAGCCAATTCCTCTTCACCCACAGTGTCCCGCAGCGGGCTGCCCTTCGGTTGTACTACTTCGTCCTCTTGATTGGACTGCTCAGCGACTGCCTTGGAGTGTTCAGCTTCTGTTTCTGTTTCAGAGTGCTCGTCTCCTTCCTCGACTCCTTCTGCGGGCTGCTCAGCCTCGACCCCAGATTGCTCAGCATTTTCTTCGGAAGGTCCTCCTTCTGGTTTTGGAGGTTCGTCTGTAATCTCAATTGCCTGGCTAGTGGTCTCTTGGATCTTTTCTAGCCTCCCTCGTATCCAGGCCAGCCGTGTTGATTTCCTTGGTCTCTCAGGTTGTTCGGGTGTACCAGTAACATGTTTTTCTGCTACCAATTCTTCGGGGTCTTCCTGTCGTTCCGGTGTATTAGAGGAATGTTTTCATTTTGGAGCAACATGTTTTTCTGCTGCCAATTCTCTGCGTTTTTCTTATCGTTCCGGTGTGCTAGAGGAATGTTTAGGTTTTGGGGATGGTGCAGCCAATCCCCCCTCGATCATTGCAATGAGCTCCTCCCAGCTGCTCTACTGTTGAGTGAGTCTATGGCTCACTATCAATCGAATCAGTCCATGGTGGCTAACAACTGTTTCTATGTGCTGTGCCTTTTTCAGGCTTCGGGCCACATCATGTAATAACGAATTTAAGAGTGCAGGCAGATTTACAGAACATTTTCCTTTCAAAATAGCTAAGAGTTTAAGATGACGTGGTCTTACCACGTCTTTCCTCCCTTCGCAAGTGATCTAGCTCTGCACTATCTTTGCTAATTCGGTCCAGGGTTCTGCTAACTTTTCCGACAGACCTCCCTTCCCCTTGACTATCAAGCTTTGGCCTTCATCCTAGAAAATCTCCATAATCTTTTGTAGTATTTCTTTCTTCAGCGTCCATACGGGTCCGGCAGCTGGTAGTCCCGAGACTTCTGCAATGATATCATCAGTGACCGTTATCCATCTTTCTCTTATTATGGAGTAGTTCTCCTGCAAATTTTGCAGGAATTCCAACGCCACTGTTTCATTCGATTCTCGTAGGCGACTGAAATAATTCAGCCACCCTGCCTTTTCCAGGATCTCCCGGGCGGCAGCGGCGACTGTCAACTCCTAAGGTTCGCTTCGGACTGCCTTTCCCCCCATGGTTCCACTCAGAATTCTCAATGGAACAGCAACTACCTGTGCTATTTGAGACGCAGAGAGGGTGATTGTCACAAAGTTTTGGAAAAGAACACAGAGTATGCAACAAAAAAGGATCGTGGATGGCAATTTCCGTAAAATAAAATTATCATACTGTTAAACCATGCCATACCTTTGTACATTATCTTCCCCGAATGGTGTGCTGACACGTAATTCTTGGAGTAATGAAGTTACCTTCCCCCCCGCGATTTGATAGGTTGTCCCCAGCCGTCAAATAGAGGAGCAGCAAGCATTCGGAAACTAAGTCATAAAGGAACAACATATGAAATTATGCCATGTTTTAGATAGACAACGAAATACTGAAATCGAGGCAAAAAGGTGGATCTCGTTTTACATAAGAGCCTGCGTGATATGATGGGAGGCTGGGGGATGGGACATCTGTCAAGCGTACGAAATCTCCAGCGGTCATTGTCAGTTCCGTTGCCATGATTGGTGGTAATGAGTGTTCATGCGATGTAGACATCGGGACATAAAATATGATCTATTCATAGGATATAAGAGACAAAGAAGTATTGATATCATACCTGTTGGTGTAACCATTACGACTTCAATACCATTAACAGAGCTCTGCTGCCAACAGGTGTTCATAACCTTGGCAGAGTTGTTTATTTCACCTCCGGAACCATGATCCTTGGTGTGGATTTTGAAGAGCATTTTGTCAAAATGTACGCCATTATGCTGGCTTGATAACCAAGTAGCCATAATGCCATTCACAAGGTAGGTGCGAAACGTGGGCAGGCCGGCTCGTGATGAGACCCCCTGTTCCAAGGTTTGTTTATTTAGTGTACCTTTGGACCATATCCCTAGTGTGGTGGCCATAATGGGAATGCCACTTCGCTTCCATCCTTATGATCATGGTAGGTTGGCTCTTGATGAGACCCCCTATCTTGCATTTGACAATTGATAATTCATATTTACTTCCTTCTTTTTGCAGAGCACTTTTTCTTATTTATTTACACATAAGGGTGGTTCAGCACTCCTTAAGAGTGGGGAATGGTGGAAGAAGTCTTATCATCCCAACAGGAAGATATAAATCCTCTGCTCTTACCCCTAGGTAATAATCAAAAAAGAATTTAGGGAAATCGTCATGATAAAGATCACCAACCAGAGCAACGGTAATAAGACAATGACAATGAAGATAAGAAGTAAGTGTGTCCCTCCTCTTGTCCTCTTATCAATACTAGGCCTTATAAAGATAGCGATTTATGATCTGCTGACTTCGGTATGTCATGATTTATGTGCATTGCATAAGTCCATAGATGTATCTTAAAGACTGGGGAGAACATGGGCGCAAAGCATCCTCAATATCATCGAAAAAGCAAAAACATGCCGATGGTGTTCCTCAGAGAAGAATCCATGCAAATAAATACTTGAGATGCTGTTTCTTTGAAAGGAACAGCAGAAAATCACAAATGTTGTTCCTTTTAAAAAGGAACAGCAGAAAATCACGAATGTTGTTCCTTTTGAAAAGGAACAGCAGAGAATCGCGAATGCTGTTCCTTTTGAAAAGGAACAGCAGAGACACACAAGTGTTGTTCCTTTTGAAAAGGAACAACAAAAACACACAAGTGTTTTTCCTTTTGAAAAGGAACAGCAGAAACACACAAGCGATGTTCCTTTTGAAAAGGAACAACAAAAACACACAAGTGGTTCCTTTTGAAAAGGAACAGCAGAAACACACAAATGTTGTTCCTTTTGAAAAGGAATAGCAGAAACACACAAGTGTTGTTCCTTTTGAAAAGGAACAACAGAAACACACAAGCGTTGTTCCTTTTGAAAAGGAACAGCAGAAACACACAAGTGTTGTTCCTTTTGAAAAGGAACAACAGAAACACACAAATGTTGTTCCTTTTGAAAAGGAACAACAGAAACACTCAAATGCTGTTCCTTTTGAAAAGGAACAGCAGAAACACACAAATGCTGTTCCTTTTGAAAAGGAATAGCAAAAACACACAAGTGTTGTTCCTTTTGAAAAGGAACAACAGAAACACACAAATCCTGTTCCTTTTGAAAAGGAACAGCAGAAACACTCAAATGTTGTTCCTTTTGAAAAGGAATAGAAGAAACACGCAAATGTTGTTCCTTTTGGAAAAGGAACATCAAGAACACGCAAAATGCAAAAATCAAAATAAAAAAGAAAGATCAATGAAAATGTTAAGAAAACATATATACAGGAACTTATGTACAAGTTAAAAAAATGAATTCCTTACTGAATTATAGGTGAGGAAGATTTTGCTTCCTCTCCTAAAATTTCCATATCAGTGTCTCGACGTAGCTGCTGACAGAAGGATTCCCGAGTGAGTGGCTTTCGATAGAGACGAACTCGGTGGCCATTTACCTTGAATGCATATCCAGAACCGTCGATTGTGATCAGAGTGAGGGTCCCATTATCATGTACTTTCTGGATTTCCTATGGTCCCAACCATCGAGTCTGAAGTTTCCCCGGGAAGTCCTGAAACCGAGAGTCATATAACAGAGCCCAGTCTCCTTCGTGAAAGACTTTGTTCTTGATGAGTGCATCATGTCATTTAGCTTGCTGCTGTTGAATAAGTGCTGTATTTTGTAATGCAAGGAGCCTGATTTCGTCCAGTTCATTAATCTGCTGTAATCGATTGATTTGTGCCTCACTTAGATCTAGGCCAACTTCCTGTGCAGTTCGTAGCATTTGGATTTTGAATTCTATGGGGAAAATCGGTTGTTTTCCAAACACTAATTGATAGGGTGAATAACCTGTGGTACTCCTCCATGTGGTTCTATAAGCTCACAGTGCTTCAGGTAATTGGGCGGCCCAATCACGCCTATGCGATGCAATGGTTTTTGTTAAAATTGATTCTATTACCTTGTTGCTACTTTCTACTTGCCCATTCGCCTATGGGTGATATGGGGTAGTAATTTTATGCTGGACGTGATAATTGTTAAGTGTTGCTGCTAATTTATTTCCAGTAAATTGTGGTCCTCCATCTGTAATTATTTCTCTCGGAAGTCCATAACGTACAAACAAATGGAACAAGAACTGTATTACAGAATCTTCTGTAGCTCTAGGTAACGATTTGGCCTCAACCCATTTGGTGACATAGTCTGTGGCCACCAAGATATATGTTCTCTGATTTGATGATGGGTTGATGGGTCCAACGAAATCAAGAGCCCATCGTTCAAATGGCTCAATGACTAATTGTGGCCTCAGAGGCATTTCATCGGCTTGACCAGGTCGTCTTGCTCGCTGACAGCTGTCACAGGCTTGGGCAAATTTCTTCGCATCTTTGAAAATTGTAGGCCATTAGTATCCTGTCTGCAATACTTTATGTGCTGTTCTTTTTTCAGAAAAGTGTCCCCCACATGGTCTGTCATAACAGGCTTTTAAAATGTCGAAAATTTCATCTTCTCGAATACATCTCCTAATTTGCATGTCTGCCCCTGTATGGAACAAATAGCCCCCAATCCACGAAAATCGAGTACTCTTCTGAACAATCTGCTTACGTTCATTAGGGGTTAAGTGTTTTGGTAGCTTACCTACTGCAAGGTAATTGGCAACATCAGCATAGCAGGGTGTTTGGACAACAACAGTAAACAAGTGCTCATCAGGAAATTGATCTTCCACTGCTACTGCTTCAATTGATTTTGGTATTCGTGAGAGAAAATCGGCTATGGAATTCTCCTTGCCAGGTTGATCCTTGATTGTGATATCGAACTCCTGCAATAAGATCAACCACCTAGTTATTCTAGCATTTGTAACAGGCTTATTTGCCAAATATTTGATAGCAGAATGATCTGTATATAACATAACGGGATAGCCTGTGATATAATGTTTAAACTTATTAACAACATGTATTATAGCCAGGAATTGTTTTTCAGTGAAAGTGTAATTTAATTCAGCTGAGGATAAATTTTTGCTGATATAGTAGGTAGCATATGGTTTTTTATCCTCTTCTTGCCCAAGGACTGCACCGATTGCTGTATCCGAGGCATCAGATGAGATTTGGAATGGTAAATTCCAGTTTGGTCCTCGAAGAACTGGAGCTGTTGATACAAGCTTCTTTAATTCCTTGAAAGCACGGTCAAATTTTTCTGTCCACAAGAAGTCAACATTACCAGTTAGTGCATATAGAGGTGCAGCAATGTGTGAATAATGTTCTATAAATCGTCTATAATACCCATAAAATCCAAGAAAGCTGCGTACCTCTGTTTGAGTAGTGGGGGTGGGGATAAGCAAAGTATCCGAATTTTGGCTAGGTCTACCTGAATGCCAGCTGCTGAAACATAGTGTCCTAGAATGAGCCCTTCTGTCATCATCATATAACATTTTTTGTTTCTTAAGCACAGCCTGGTAGTGATGCAACACCGTAGGACTCTTTCTAGAGTATCTAAAGTTGGATCAAAATCATCTCCATATGGTGTAAAGTCATCCATGTATACCTCAAGTCCATCATTTATTAAATCTGCAAAGATACTAAGGACAACCCTTTGGAATGTAGCAGGAGCATTACATAGGCCAAAGGGTAGAACTCGATAGGCAAACGTTACCCAAGGACAAGTAAAAGTAGTTTTATCTTGGTCTTCAGGGGCAATCTGTATCTAATTGTATCCACTGAAGCCATCGAGGAAAGAAAAGAATTTCTTTCCTGCTAAAGTGTCCAATACTTGGTCTATGAATGGGAGAGGGAAGTGATCTTTCTGTGTGGCTTTATTCAACTCCCTGTAATCCACACAAATCCTCCATTTCCCATTCTTCTTGGGTACCACCACAAGTGGAGAGACCCATTTACTATCAGAAATAGGGTAAATGAAATTAACATATAAAAGTTTCTGAAGTTCAGCTTTTACAACATCTTTTAGATGAGGGTTGAGTCTTCTTTGCGGTTGATGAAGAGGTCTTGCATATTTTTCTATATAAATGTGGTGGGTGCATAATTGAGGATCAATCCCTTTCATATCAGGGTAATCCCACACAAATGCTTCTTGATACTTTCGTAACAGATGGACGAGCTTTGTTTCTTGGTCCGGTGTGAGGTTGGCATTGATATTTAGAGTCTTACCCGGTTCAATTTCCACTACTTTACTATTGGCAACAACAGTCACAGGTATTGTTTGGTCATGCACATCTTTCAAAGGATCTTCTTCTAGTTCACTATCAAACGTTGCTTCTATCATGAAACACTGTGTGTGATATCTAGATTCAGTTTGACTAATGAAATTATTGATGGCATCATCTTCTGTTTGGTCTTTGAAATATAGAGCCTTATGTACAGTCAATGGGGATCTGATATTGTTAGTAAGGTATGACACAGGGTGTTGGTTAGTTTTGATCATTGTAAGACTTGGCTGTGCTGGAGGGTATAGAACTAGATTTTTAATATCTGGTCCTCTAGTTATAGTCATGTTTCCGTGCCAACAACCAATGTAAGCATCGACAGTAGCAAGCCAAGGTATACCTAGAATTAGCGGATGTCCATCCAGTCGGGTTTCTGGATTAATTATCAGGGAATCGGTTGGGTATTCCCAGGAATCTACAGAGACCATGACGTCGTATAGAGTACCTTCTGGTCGAACTACAGATCGGTCTGCCAATTCTAACAAAGTAGAGGTAGGTTCTACCGATGTAATGCCGAGCGTTTGGCAGGTAGAGGTTGTCAAAATATTAATTTCAGCTCCTAGATCAACTAAAGCATTAGTCAGGGTCTGACCATAGATTTGAAAAGTTACAATTGGATTTCTGGGGTCTTCATATTTAATGGGTGTCTCCTTTCCTGATAACAGTTCAAATAAAGTACCGACTACTTGGACTCTTGCGTTAGTGGTTGCATTCCTCCTCGATTTTTTTATGCACAGTTCTTTTATAGTTTTTGCGTATATAGGGATGTCTTGAATGGCTTGGAGGAATGGAATTCTTATGTATAGATTTTGTAATTCTCCCAGAATGTCAAAGTCTGGATATTGCACAGGTCTTGGTATGACTAATCGTTCCGGGAAGGGAGGGGAGGATGTACTTGCTTGATGATGGGTCTGCTCCTTATTTACACCCTCTTGTTGTAACGGTTTTTCTATTGGTAACTGATCTTCAATGTGGACTATTTTATCTCCCTCTATTTCTATTATACGTCTAGATCTTAACTGAAGATCATTGCACTCCCTTAGGTCAGGTCTGATTTCTGATGTTTCCATGATTTGGAGGGATTGGACCGGTCTATTATTTGGATTGGGATTGGGTTGGGCTGGGAGTTGTGGTCTCAGATTAGACTGGGGGTTTTGTTGTAAAGCTGGCAGAGTCGGTTGAGGGAGTGGAATAGTTCCTGCTGGCTAATATGTCGATTTTGGCCAGTTTGTCTACCAGGGTGAACCTTGTGAAGTAGGGGGAATCCATTGTGGAGGATATGAGTTATTCTGCCAATATGGTGGGGCGTAAGGAAAATTCGGCCACCTGAATTGGCTTGGAGGATTCATCCGCGGATTTGGAGAAGGAAACGGCTGTGATGACCAACTCGGGAATGGGGGTTGAGATTGGTTTTGCCACATATTATATTGCTGAGCATTATACTGCGGAGGCTGGAAAGAAGAAGTTGGGTCCGAAAACATACCGGATTGCCTTGGTTGCCATTGGCGACGCTAGTTAATGAAGTATGCTGATTCTGGCTCTTCTTCCGCTTCCTTATATACTGCCTTCAATCCAGGAAGTGAGGGCCAGCTCTCAGTAAGGTGATCTTTTGTACAGATAGCACATGTTTGAACTGCATCCAGTGGACATTCCTTGTGGCTATGTTTTCTTCTACATCGCGGGCAGAAAATCGCCAGATTTTGTTCTGCCTCCATCTGCTTCTGTTTAGCCTGCACAATATCAAGTTGTGTAGTTAATGTCCCCAGAATATCAGTTTTAAAATTCTCTAATAAATTTCCATGTTCTACATGTGTTACTCCTTTTGTTAATATTTTGTTATCTCTGACAAACTGATCATATTCTGCTGGTTTTATCCTTGTGCTGCCTCTCGAACTCCTGATACATAAATCAATGATGTCAGCAAAATTCTTTTGATAAATATTCCCTTTTCCCATGATATTTAATGTTTCAATCCACTGTTCCTTCATGCCTCTGATCAATGCAGTTTTTAACACATTATCGGGCAGAGGTAGTGATGCATAGGGGGATCTCTGTAAATTATACTGAAAAAGTTCTACATATTCCTCTAATGTTTCATTTGGTCTAGCTGTCATTTGAAAATTTTCATCTTTTAATTTTCTAGACCTACAATAATCCTGATATTTCTTTAGGAAAGATTCTTTCATTTGTTCCTAGTTATTTATGACTCCACCACCTAAACCCATAAACCATCTTAGAGCTGCCCCTTTCAAAGTGGAGGGGAAAATTTTTAATTTCTGGGGGTCGGTGGTGTAATCATATCCCCTGCATAGCACATCAAATTCAAATAAGAATGCATCGGGGTCCTCTGATGTAAGTTCGTGAAATGTAGGAATGTGTTGAAGGTGGATTGCTTTCATGGGCGCATTTGCTTCGGAATCCACTATAGGATATTGCAATGTAGAAGTTTGAGTATTTGGTTGATTCTGCGCCATGGGATCGAATATATGCCAATAACCTTCCGGGATTTCTAGGAGTGTATTCCTAGGCTGAGAAGGAACGGTCTTGACAAGGATTGTTTTGATAGCACTTCCCCTATCTGGAATTTCTATCTGAGGAAATGGGGTGTCTTCAATAATAATTTTTACCGCACTCCCCTTATCTAGGCTATTTAACGGCTAAATTATCCTAGGAGGAGACCTTGGCTCTCCTACTTCCCCTGTTTCCCCTTCTCCTTCACAAATATTGCTTAAATTCCCTTCCTGTAGTCGTTCTGGAATAGAATTTTCAATTTCTTGAAAGTCCTGTTCATCAGTCTGACTATGCACCTCAGCGAAGGCTTCAGATGGTGATAATGTGGCCTGAAGGGAGCTAGTAGGTTGTTTAGAATTAATTTTTCGGGGGCCTACTGATGGCTGAGATTTAGTTTTCTTATAGATTTCGTCTATGAAGGTTGTTCGGCCAAGGGTCACCGGCCCTTTGGCTTTTTCGGGTTTGGATGGAGGCTTGATATTCTTTTCTGGCATTTTCTTCTTAGTCATGCACTCTAATAAACTACTAAATCCTATTCAACCAGCAATTCTGCTAGGAGAGCGGACGGTGGAGCAGGGATTTTACATGCTCCATACGCAGGTTCTTACCTTCCGTTTTTAAAATCCAACTCTCCCCTAGCGGATTTGTGCACTACTCTGTAAAGGACAAATGGCTATACTCTTTCCCCGACAACGACACCAAAATGTAGAGCTATAACTAGGGTCTCCCACACCTCTAATTATCCCACATTAATAAGTCAATCCGGGAACGTTTTGTTATTGCAAAGAGTAGCTCAATCTGAGGCTATTCATCTAAGTAATGCTTAGTAGTATAGCATTCAGAAAATACACCAGTAAACAGATGCTAAACTATGACTAAATTACTCCAAAAAGATAGAATCACACAAGACAGCTTATCAGTCAAGGGTACGGAAGCGATAACCCATCCCTCTAGAAACCGATGGAAAGGAAATTAGAGCATGGACCATAGGTCTGGGAGCTAGGCAGTGTCTGTTGAGGCTCACTACAACCTTAGACCTTCTCTCACACCAAAACAGTGAATGGAAGTAAATGGAACGACATCAAGTAAAATGGAACAACAAATAGGAAATGGAACAATAGTAAATGGAACAACAGTAAATGGAACAACAATCGAAAGAACTAAATCTCGCGAGTCATAATCAAAATTGCTCTATTGTACCAAACTCACACTCTACTACGAAATAACACTCTTCTCTCTTAAAGCAAACTGGATGGAATATACTTTATGGAACAACACTCATTGATGAATTATGGAATGGCAGTAATCGACCATATATGCACACCTCGCATTAATATAGTAATCTGACAATTAAGGATAATACAAATATGTTTCCAAATAGAATAACATTACTTTCAGATTCCAATAATCGGGATTTCAAATGAATCAAATGACAGTAATATTCAATACAGATGCTCTGTAACAGAAATAACTGGTTGAGACTAAAAGCATGCGATCAACTCTGAAAAGATCCAATTATACAATGCAGACTCATTACACAAATTTCCTGAGAAAAACCATTAATGCATTAATCGTAACAGAGCATAACATAGCATATGAAAGGTATATCAGATTACCGAGTAATAAAGATAAGCAAACCACGCATAAATCAAGTTATAATGATACAAAATCAAGTGTCCTTCGGAGCCGGGCGCTTAGCTTCCAATGGTACACCGCCTTAGATTACTCCAGACACAAAGATGAAATAAACACCAAGTCTTTTATATTAACGCATCAATAAACGTATAGTAAACCAGGTCTCAGTGAGACTCGATGATCAAAGTTTTGTCTGAAACTAAAATTTACAAAAAAACAGAAGTCCCTTTTGCTCAACGATGTTGTTCCTTTATATAAAAGTAATGGCGGGGATATCTAGGTAACAAAAATAGGTAAAACAGCGATCCCTCAGGATCAAATATCCTGATGGATTCGCCAAGCTGTTAATCCTTTACTTTTCTTTCCCTCTTTCGCCGAATTGGTATCCCTTCTTTCTTTCCTGGGTTATTCTGCTTTGATCTACTTGATCTCATTTGCATCCGGTTCCCTTCTAGAGGGACAACAGTTATCCCTCCTTTGTCTTTCCCTTTTGGATGGAAACTCTTCGTTTCCACCTTTCCCTGTATAGAAAAACGACAATTATCAATGATTAAGCTTCCCATGTTAATTCTTACACATTTTATTAAAATTCTTTATTTCTTTGAATTCATAATACAAAAAAGGTTACAAATGTTACTGAAAATCCACTAAATTTTTTGTCAAAAGCATACCTTTCAAGTGCTCCACAAAAACTTCTAAGATATTGCCAACAATGCATCATTAGAAGTTTATTTGCTCCCCCTAAACCTGTGCCAGATGGTCTCTGTCAGACCCATATCAGACTATCTTCAACGAGAGCCTGTCCCTACTGATATCCATCAAGCCTCCATATACGCGACTATCTCTGACAAACCAGCGTATGTACACGGATCCTCCTCAAGCAACTCGCGCACACCCATTTTTCTCTAAAATAGACAAGTTTTAACAGCAAGATGATGCATCAACTACTCCTAGATTTTGCCTGAGGTATTCAAAGGTATCCCTGGGCAAAGGTTTGGTGAGAATATCAGCAACTTGTTCCTTAGAAGGAACATACTCCAACTTGACCTTTTGTTCAATCACTTGTTCCCTAAGAAAGTGATACTTGACTGGTATGTGCTTTGTCTTTGAATGCATGATTGGGTTCTTTGAAATGTTGATTGCACTTGTATTATCACATAAGATGGAGATAGGTGGTGTACAAGTGATTTGAAAGTCCTGCAAGGTCTGCATCATCCAAAGGAGTTGAGTGCAGCAAGATGCAGCAACTGCATATTCCGCTTCAGCTGTAGATAAAGCAATCAAACTATGTTTCTTGCTGAACCAAGATACTAATCTGGAACCCATAAAGAATGCACCACCACTTGTGCTCTTTCTGTCATCCACGCTTCCAGCCCAATCTACATCTGTATAAGCATGAAGAGTGAGAGTTGTATCTCTAGGATACCATAAGCCACAATTTTGAGTTCCTTGAAGATACTTGAAAATTCTCTTTACTGCCTGAAGATGAGTTTCCTTAGGATTTGCCTGAAATCTTCCAACTATTCCCACTGCATGCATGATGTCTGGTTGTGTACCTGTCAAATAAAGTAGACTTCCAATCACGGATCTATAGGTTGGCTAATGCACTACTGCTGATTCATCATTTGCACTGAGACTGCATCCTGAAACCATAGGAGTACATACTGGTTTTGAATCTTCCATGCCATACTTCTTCAGAATCTGCTTGAGGTACTTGGTTTGAGACAAGAAGATACCGCCTTCATTTTGTTGGATTTGCAATCCAAGAAAGTATGTCAGTTCTCCAAGGAAAGACATTTCAAATTCTTTCTGCATCACCACGACAAAGCTTTGACTCATAGCTTCTTCATTGCTTCCAAAGATAATATCATCTACATACACAACAAGTATTAGCAATTTGTCATTTTCAATTTTATATAGAGATTGCTATCTGCTGATCCTTTTGAAAATCCTTGTTGATGAAGATATTTGTCCAAACGATAGTACCAAGCCCTTGGAGCCTGTTTAAGACCATAGAGAGCCTTTTTTAATCTACATACAAGATTTGGAAATTTCCCAAGAATGAACCCATCTAGTTGCTCTATGTACACTTCTTCTTCTAAGTCTCCATTAAGAAAAGCTGATTTCACGTCCATTTGAAATACTTTGAACTTCTGAAAGCTTGAGAGCAAGGAACATTTGGATGGCCTCGAGTCTAGCAGCAAGAGAAAAAGTTTCTTCAAAGTCTATTCCTTCTTGTTGAGCATACCCTTTACAAACAAGTCTGGCCTTGTTTCTAATAACTTCCCCATTTTCATTCAACTTGTTCTCGAAGATCCATTTTGTCCCTATGATATAGTAGGGACAAAATAGCTTGAGGCTTCTGCAATTGTTCTTCTTGTTTGAACACATGCCTCCTTTTGCCCCAAAATTTGTGATTCTTGATGATTCTTTTGAACATATCTGGAAGGAGTCTTTTCTTCTATCCTTATTTGTTACTCTGGCTCCTCATGGGTTTCTTCTTCATGGGTCTCTTCTTCATCATCTGTCTGATTTGGAGAGTAGTCTTCATCCTCTTCGATATTTTCTTGATTTACTTGCCTAGGGATGTATCCTTTTTCATCAACCACTACATCAATGTTGTCAACAATTATTCCAAGTCTTTTATTATAACACTTATACGCTTTGCTGTAGGGAGAATA